>JAYGGG010000358.1:0-31198 GCA_036346245.1 Bonia amplexicaulis | reverse complement strand
GCCGCTATGTACTCTACCACACCGATGGCCACCACCCGGTGGACCTCGATCCCTAGGTAGAAGGAGGAGCCCCAAGTCGCTCATCCGGGCGGTCTTCATCTCGCCTTGAGCGCCTCGACCTCGGCCTCCTTGGAGCCGGTAATCACCAGTCGTCGGCGTGAGCGCCTACCGGCGTTGCGTTGAGTCTTTGCCCGCCGGTGAACCCTTGACCTCGTGTGCTCTGCTGGGAACCCCATTTGCTTGAGGTGGAGTCGACTTAGCGTTCGGGCTCGTGGTGCTGCCATGACCATAGAGGGCCTTGCGGCGGAGAACCTTGCCCTCCTTGGGGATGGCGAATCCGGCGGTGACGGACGTGGGCCTCCTCGCTTCAAGTCGCCGGTTGAGGAAGGCGGACTTGGCGTCCATGTGATGGACACGCCAATCCTCTGGGCGCAAGTGCTGGAGAAGGCGAGCGGACTCCATGCGGCGCAGCGGGTGCGGGCGTCATCGAAGTCGATCCTCCTACTACATGAAGTCTCGTGCCACCAAGCGAGCCTTGTGCAGCGATGGCGGCGGCTTCATCCGCTTGACGAACACCCAGCAAGGGTGATCGCGCGTGCCGGCGGGAAGATCCGCCGACTCCACGTCTTGTTTAAGCAGCGGTGTCCATCTCCTCACATCATCGCGGCACGCCATGCCGCGTCTCTCCGCCTCGGCGAAGGAGCAGGCTCGCCGTCATCTGTGCGAGTGCGGCTCGCCTCAGTCGCTGCGCCCCGGTCCGGGGGCCATTGCTCATGGAGGAGGTCGTCCGCAGTGCAGTGGCGCGAGCTCGCCGCCATGGTAGGCGTCGATCGCGGTCCTCGTCGTGAGACAGTGAATGTGAACTCCGCCATCTGTTGCTCGTCATGGACCGAAGGCTGTTGGGGCGATCTGGGTGGTGTGGCCGCGGGTGCGAGAGAGTGGTGGCCGGTGCGGGAGGCGTGGGTGGCGGTGGTGAAGAGTGGGCGTGGCCGTGCAGAAGGTGGTGGAGCACTCATGGGGGCGGTGGCGAGCAAGGTGTCGAGGTGGGCGAGCTCGGTGAAGGCGAGCTACTAGCTCCCCGGCTCTCTCGAAGTGGGCGTGATCGACAACAAAGTCCACGAGTCGAAGTCGAGCAAGTAGATCACAGCCTTGTCCCGTCCGGCCTCGCCCGTCGAACCCAGCGTCACGTGAGATGCGGACGCTTGTGGTGGTCGAGGATGCGGTGAGCCTTGAGCCCTCGCGTGGCCGATGAACACTCCGGTGCTCACATCGTCGAGCTTCTGATGTGGCCAAGCTCCTTGGAGAGCGTGAGGGCAGAAGACCCGCAGTGGGAGACCGCAGGCTGCGCCCATGCCAAGCCTCGTGCGGCGTCCTGCCGTCGGCGCCTTAGTAGCGGCGGTTGAGGATGTAGGCGGCCGTCACCACGCCTCTCCCGGAGGCAGCCGGCATCCCTGCAGCAGGAGGGCAGAGCCATCCCACTGGCAAATGCAGTTGCTTGCCCGCTCGGCAACAGCCCGATTACTGCTGCGGTGTGCGGTAGCGGAGTGGTGGCGAATACCCTCATCGGTAGCGATCTGCCTTGAATTCGGCCGCCGTGAATTCGCCGCGGTTATCTGTCTTGCGCGTACAGCGACTTCTTGACGCGCTCTGCCTCCGCGGCGACTGCGTGCGCTGATGGCGTCATGACCTCTCACTAACTGCAGGGACCATCATCCACATGTAGCGGGAGAGGTCGTCGACGACGGCGGGAAGTAGCGTCGTCCTCCGGTGTGGCGGTGTCACCGGGCCACACAAGTCCCGTGCACGAGCTCGAGCCTCTCCTTGGCTCGGGCTTCGCCCATTGGGCAAAGGGATCGCCTGCTGCGTCAACACGCGAGCGTCAGAAGCGCTCCACATGGTCAAGGCACGGCGGGCCTCGCACCATTTCGGGTGGCAGGCGCTTGGGGCCTCGGGTGAAGGTGCCCAAAGCGCTCGTGCCCGCGCCACGCCTCGTCGTCCGACGGCGGCGAGACAGAGGGTTGTGCCACTGCGCGTGAAGAATGTAAGTCGATTTTAGCCTCGGTTACCTTAGCAAGAAGCGCGTGAAGATCCCAAATCCATAACACCCGTACTCGATCTCGACCATGAGCCGTTCTCATCCGTATCCCAAGGCGATGATGGAGTTCGCAGATCGGGGTGTAGTAGGCGCCGGTGGCGACATGCTCACGGACACCAGCGTGAGGATAGCGGGCCGGCGCCTTGATTTCCAGCGGGCGTCCCAAACAGCGGAGCCTCGGGCGCTAGAGTCAAACTCGGCGAAGAACTCCGTCGGCCGGTCATGTGATGGGTGGCGGCGTGTCGAGGCACCACCCGTCGATCTTGTTCTGGGGCCGTGGCCGAGGAGGCGTGTGCTGGCTCGTCAAGGTGGAGGAGAGCCATCTTGCGGTAGTCTTGCGGCTGGAGGTAGTTCGTTGCTCGCATGAGCAATGAGCGAGCCGGCTGCTCCTCCTCACTTCTTGTGACGTGGGCACGGCAGCGTCGTGGTATCGACACTCCTTGGCCCAATGACCAAGCTTGCCGCGATTGTGGCAAGAGTCGTCTCGTCTTGAAGCTTTTGCTTGCCGGTGGCGCATGCAGGCGCCTCCACGGTCATCACCCTCGGCCGTCCTCGCGCCCTGCACAGGCGTCTTTCTTGCGACTTCTTGCGCGCCCTGCTGCGGCCGCTGTCGTGGAAGAAGGCTCCCTTCTTCCTGTCACCTTGGCCGTGACCAGCTGCTCCGGTGAGGAGGAGCTTCCGCCAATGGTGGCGGGTCCAGAGGCGCGTGGCTCATCGTCATCAACGACCTTGGGCGACCGCGCCTCCTCGATCGTCATCGTGGAGAGGTCAGCGAGAGACTCGATCGGCGAGCCATCGCTTGTACTTCTCGGGGGCCTTGCGGAAGAGCTTTTCCTGACTCTCTCCTCGCCGTAGGTGTCGTCGCCAGCGCACCAACCACGCAGCGGTGTTGAGGCGGAGAGCAAAGTCATCAACGTCCTCGCACGGCTTGAAGGCGGGTTCTCCCGCTCCTGCGTCGTGCACGCAATGTAGACTTGCGGGCGCGGTCGGCTGCCGTGCGTCTTTGCGGCGATGGCGTCCCAAGCCTCTTTGGCGATCCGCTTGTTGGTAGCGAAGCGCATCTCGGGCGGGGCTGCGGCGATGAGAGCATCCGGCGCCGTCGATCTGATCGTGGTCGGCGTCGCCGTCTGGGGCGCATCCCATATATGCCGCGCTGAGTCTCGCCTCATCGCCATGACCCGCTCGGCGTAGTTGGTCTTGGTGAGGTAGGCCGCCGCCGCCGGTAGGCGTCCTGACGACGACACTGGTACTCGTGGTGACCACGGTGCGAGCAAGGGAGGAGGCCGCGTCGCTGAAGGACGCGGCTCTCGCCGACCGTCTGTGCCGTCGCCGTCTTGCCTTCCTCGAGGCGCCGCCGTGCGTCCGCGCTGTCTGAAATTGCCGCGCGCTCGTGGGCGTCTTGTACGCCCAATCTTGCCCGCTTCATCTCATGTTGCCTCCTCTCCGTGACTCAAGATCTGCGTCGGCATTGTCATCGGCGAGATGGGCTGCTGGGCTACATATGAACCTTGACCTCCATTGCCGCCGTATGCCTTGTGCATCTGCCGCCGCCGCTTCCGCCTCCGCTCTGCCGCTTTGCCCGGCTCAGCCGTACCGACCTTGGCGCCTTTCATGGCCGCGGCGGTCTCTGCCGCCGCTTCGCTCATGCTGCTCTGCCGTGGCTCGGCCGTCTGTTGACGCCGCATGCTCGGCGGCCGGCCCGAGGCGAGGCGCCTGCGGACATGGCGCGCTCTTGGGGGCATTGCGTGGAGAGGGCGCCGGACAGTTTTTGCCCGTCTCCGGAGAGGAGTGGCGAGGGACGGTAGGGCTGCTTCTCTGCCATTTGGGCTGCTGCCGGTAGGAGAAGGAGATGGCGAGAGATGCTCGGGGCTACGAGGATAGTATGGCTCGATACCACTTGTTACTCATTTGAGTCTTCTTTGTTGGTGATAGCAAGATCCTTACTCTCATGGAGAGGAAGACACTTGGAGATGGGGCAATTTTTCTATTTCTCACACAATGCCTTCCCAACTTTGAGGGGTTGGGATACATATTATAAGTGCCAACCGACCAAGCATATCTAAGATGATGTCCTAGATGCTAAAGCGGTCTTGTCCTGATCTTGTCCTAGATGCTAGTCAAGGATGCTAAAGCGATCTTGTCTGATCTTTGTCTAGATGCTAGTCAAGGATGCTAAAGCGAGATCTTGTCCTAAAGCGATCTTTGTCCTAGATGCTAAAGCGAGATCTTTGTACAAAGACCATGATACAAATACTTATTCATCAAAAATGACATATATATTTATGCACACTTTACATCATAAATTTGTTGCTTTGTATTGTACTAGATGGATGATGGAATGGCATGTTTTACCACATGATAAAATTCTTTGAACTTTTGACATTGACAATGATTGGATTATTTTCCTTGTTTCATTTCGAAGCATAAGGAAGAGATGGAGAGGCTTGAGAAGGAGAAGCGACTTGAAATCGGGGAACTACAAGGGCTGATGGTCCAAGAAAAGACCTTGCAAGAACTTGAAGATGACTTAATGTGAGAGGACAATATGACAATTCATCTTGCAAGAGCTCTCTAAAGCTACTACTGGCGTTGTTGGTGGCAAGACTATAGACCGGTGATTCTTGGAAGGGCCTTGACTTGTTGCGTTTCATACTTTAATGGTCTCGGTAGACTTGTTTGATGTGGTGAGACAACAACAATGCTCGATCAAGCTAGCGTCGATATATTGATCGAGTTCGACATGATAACAAAATTTATTTTCCTTGATTTGTCTGCGATGATGAGAACATAACAACATTGCCTTAAATATTCCATTTACAGAGCACACTTTCTTGTCCTTGGTGGAGTTTTCTTTTAGACTACTTTACCCCATGAAATTGGTTATTCTGGTCTTCGGTGAGAATGAATTGCAATTTGTGTTTTTAAGAGGATTTTGCAATTTGCATATGGATCATGGTTGTCACGGTAGTCGGCGACCACGGCAGCGAGGCGCTGGGCGCTGGCGAGGGCAAGCGATGCCTAGCGGCGACGCACGCGGCGTGGTCGCGTTTTCTTCCGTGGTTACGCCTCTCTCTCGTGTATTTCTCGCATCTTCCGCCTCTCTCTCGCGACTCTCTCTCGCGTCTTCCGCCTCTCTCTCGCGACTCTCTCTCGCGACGCCGTGACAACCATGATATGGATCCAACTATACCATGTTGTGTTTGTGAAATAAGGTGATCTTTGGCATATCCGTTGCCTTGTCATATGGTTACAAAAAACAGCATTGTCATATGGTTACGGAGTTTTGTGTTGGATCCTATATTCTTATGTGCTTGTGAAAAAATAAGGTGATCTTTGGCATATCCATTGGCTTGTTATATTGATGGCTTACAGCAAGAAATACAGGAAAATTGGTTGAATTGTCCAACGCAATCTACAAAACTAGAAGCCTAGAACTATAGAAGGGCAATTTACCATCTTTCCTTTGATACAATTTAGTTATGATTATCTTTAAAAAGATAGACAATGACATATAATGACTTGATTTACATAAGCTTAAAAATATTGGTGCAAATATGTACTCATGGTCCTTAATTGATGCACATTGCATCTAATTGATATTTCCTTCGGTATAAACATTGCTCAAATGCTTATGCTTCTGATTGCCTTACAATTTATCCATGGTAATGTAGTATTTAACCTATCAAATTAATATAAGGTATTAGTTACGTAAGGGTTGTGCTTGCAAATCTGAAGCTTAAATTACACAAGCATAGATGAAATGCTATCATCCAATAGGGTGAGATTTTTTCTTAGTTTTGTTGGAGATGTTCTGGTGTAACATTTTGTATTTGATGCACCTGTTGGATATAAAGATGATAGAATTTGTAATGCATATCAAGCTAGCTGGAGTATGAGTTCAAAGGTAATCCCTTTCTCAAATTTTTGTTTTCTTTGACTTTAGGAGGGAAAATTGGTTAGGCAATTTTAGCTTACTTGAGTTCCTTTTATTGAGTGCTATTACTTGTGTTTTGCTCTAAACCCCGGCGATTATTACTTGCCTATAGTTATACATTTGAATGTAGGTGTCGGAGGACGGGAAATAGAACCATATGTGCCTTTTAAAATGAAGAAACAACAAGTTGGAGTATTATTATGCGGTTTGTCGTCAACTTTCAATTTGTGTTTTCCTTTGCTAGCTTCTCATGCTTGTTTGTTTCTTTTATCATTCTTTCAATCACTAAGGAGGTTTTAACATTAAGTGGAGTATTAACCACCAATGGAAGGTCGAACAGCGCATCTCACATTGTGATGGAATTAATTTCCTTCTTGTTGTAGTCTGTTTTTATTAGTGTTGTGTTGGCGTTGGCGTGTTGGCTTTAGACATGCCTCATAAGCGGCAATGTATAACACCTACAAGCAATGCAAGGTATGGATTGTTTATAATTTTCTTTTACTTGCGAAGCAGGAGGAATTAGTTTATGTATTTGCTTATGACATTCTCTTTGGTCGGGTTTGTCGTTTTTGAATTGACTAAATTAGTTCCACGTTTCATGCATTTACTATAAATTTTTTTCAAATCCTCTTCCTATAGAATGGTTAAACATGAATTTCGGGTTTGATTAAACACCTATCTTACCATTGTCCCTTATAAGGTGTTTGGAAGATGCTCCTTATGCGAGTTATGTTTCGCTTTGACACGTGTGAAACAAAATTTATATTTATTGTAAATTTCATAACCATACTGATATTATATATCGTGAGGCGCAGACAGTAAGTCACAGGAGGCGGAGGCAGTGGCGGCACTGGAGCAGTCTTGCATTGGTCGGAAACAAGGTGACGGTGCAAAGGGAACCGATGCAGGAGTAGTAAAATCCTCTAGAAAATAAAAGGCCGCGCGAGTGGGAGGAGAAGAATCCTCGGAAAAGGGAAAAGAGGACTCGTCAAAAACCACATGGCGGGAGATGATGATACGGTTTGTGTGACGGTCAAGGCAAAGATAGCCCATGTGGTGGAGGGAGTAGCCAAGAAATACACACAAGGCGGAGCGAGGAGCAAGTTTGTGGCGGTGGCGGAAGGTTGGGATAGCACTTGCAGCCAAAAACATGTAGGTGCTCATACGATGGCTGGGTCCCAAAAAGGGAAAGATGCGGCGTAGAGAAATTAAGCGTTTTGGTGGGAAGAATATTAAGAAGATAGGTTGCGGTCTTGAGAGCCATGACCAAAGCGTGGGGAATCTTGGCTGGAGCAGGAGGGAGCGAGCGACATTGTTTGTGGTGCGGATGATGCGTTGACTTTACTGGTTACGAGGCGAGGTGTAGGGACAGGACATTCGCGGTGGATGCCATGGGAGAGGAAAAACACGCGCGGAATTATCGAATTGCTGGTGGTTGTCATATGGACCCCTTTATGGTGACCCGGGCGGGTGCGAACATAAGCAAAAATTAGAAAGAGTGGAGAAAGTGTCGGACTTAAGTCGTAGTGGAAGCGTCCGGAGATAATGCGACGGTCATCAAGAATAACCGGATAGTACTTATGACACGAGACACTAGTGATGGGTGAGGTCCAAAGATCACAATGTATTAGCGAAAATTATGAGTGGCACGTGATGGCCAGGCGCATGAAAGGAAGGCGTGTATGACGACCAAGTGACACGCATGACAAAGGGTGTCGCTAGCATTTTTATTACAAGGAAGACCAGAAAATTGTGCTAGTTTAGACAGGACTTCATGACCAGGATGTCAGGGACGCCGATGCCAAAGCGAAGAGGAGGTGGCGGCATGGGCGGAGGCCATAGGTCGCAACGGTAGAGGACCGGAGCTGTTACACCTAGCGATCTCTCAGGAGGAAGATCATTCACGAGCGACCAAAGGGTCAAACTCCACGGAACAGTTTTTGTCAGAGGTGAACTGGCGTACGGAAATAAGGTTCTTAATAAGGTTCGGGGAAACAAGAACATTATTAAGATGAAGGTTATGAGGGAAATGAGCGACACCAGTGGAGGTAACGGGAAGTAAATGCCCGTTGCCGACAATAATGTGACGTGGAAAGGAATTAGCAGGGTTGGGAGTAAGTATACCGGCGTCGGGAGTCATGATTTGTGGCGCCGGAGTCAAAATACCACTCATTTAGTTGCGGCTGCTGGAGGGGCATCGTTTGGAAGTTGGCGGCGAGGGGTGAGGAGATCTTGTGGTTTATGGAAACAGCACCAACCAAATCTCATATCTCTAACCGAAAATACACGGGTCGATCGGTTAACGCTGGTATTGGACCCACACATGCAAGCCATATATGGCTGTCTAACAATATATCACCTTTTTTGATAATCCGTTGCAACGCACGGGCATTGCTAGTGGAGAGCTGCTTGTCCAATGGCATGCGCACTATCGTGCTGTTAGGTGCCTTGCCCTGTATGACTTGTTGCTTGTCTCAGGGTCTGAAGATGGGAGCATCAAAGTTTGGGATCTTCTCATGTATGTATGTTGATTATGATAAAATTGAGTGAACTATTCTGGTATATGATTGATTGGGTTTGGTGGTGTTGACTGTAGGATGCTTGATGAGCAGTCAAGGTTGGAGGCAAAAACACCCTACTTATATAACTTCAATCAGCACGCACTGCCTGTAACTGATATTGTTTGTTTCCATGGAGCAATTGCTGTATCATCTTCAGAGGATCGCACCTGTAAAGTGCGTATTCTATTTGTACTTTGTCTGTATGCTGTGCAGAAGTGCACTTGTCTATATGTTCTAATCATTCATGCTAGCATTGTTGTTTATAGTTTTTAGCTTCAGCATTTTGGGCTAATTAAGCTACTCAATGTCATATTTGTTCCTTCTGTCCCAGATTTGGAGTCTATCTGAGGGTAGGATGCTAAGAAGCATTTCGTTTCCTGCTATTATTGATTCTGTCACACTAGATCCAAGAAGTCATATTTTCTATGCTGGTGGTAGAGATGGAAAGATATACGTTACTTCTATGGGTGTTGATGTCACCTCTCATGGCAGTGAAGATTCATCTATTCTTGGGGCTTTGGATGACCACAGGTTTGCCTACTGCCCTAGTTTTTCATGAGAATTCCCTCGTTTATCCTGTAATGTAAACAGCTTTAAGATGTGGGTTAGAAATTAGCATGCTAGGATGGCACGATCACGCGATATGGAGTACTGACGATCGATATTTTCCAAAAACAATGATACGTCGATACGACAAGTATGTGTGTGTGTGTGTGTGTGTGTCTATATATACGACAAGTATACGACAAGTCATCAATCATCATTTCCAGTAGATGTTTAGCAGAGGCATGGAGAAAATCTTGCATTCTCATGTCATTGACATAACAGGCTGATTCTTGTATGCAAAGAAAATCATGCATCTAAATATGTATAGAGGAAAATTTGTTTAGAGGAAAATTTATCAGCAATAAACTGATTTGAGCTAATTATTGAAAGATAGTTGATAAGTTCACAAGACAAACATTAAATATTAGTGCATAGGGTGAACATTAACAATTGTACAACATAATCAGCAGTCAGCAAGATTAAATGGAGAGCATGATAGACTACGTTGCATAAATACAACATGAAAACAGCAAGAGACTCCTAGTTTTCTTCTCCAGCCTCATCAACTTCACTCTGAAGTTGTTGAGGGATAGCTATTGTCACCTTTAGGCACATTCTGACCCTGGCATTCGATATTTTAAGCAAGTGTGATTTAACTCTACAGTAGCTTCCATAGTATTCCCATGCACAATACTTGCTTCTGATTCGCATATTTCCTATACCACCTGTAAAATCTCTCCAGACTATCAACATGCTTCTACAATGGCTTGGTGTTTAGATCAATTAGATCCATCTCCTAAAATCAACTGCAACTCCCAGATTGATGTATCTTCTCTCTCTCTCGACTCGGGGAGGCGGCGGGAGTAGGGGGTCGGCGGGAGGCGGCGGGAGCAGCGAGGGGCGGCGGGAGGCGATGGGGCGGCGAGGCTGGCGGGGCAACAAGGGGCGGGGGAGGCGGCAGGAGCGATGGGCGTGATTGCTCGGCGGCGGCGAGGCGAATGTGCGGGTAGGAGAGGATTAGGGTTCGGCCTGGGTGTGACCAGCGGCTCGAGTTGGGCAGTCTCCTTTCTTGGGCCGATATTCAATTGGGCCAGACGCTCGCGTATCGAGATGCATTCAACATGGGCATCAGATTAAGTGATTTATTATTGTCCCTTCTTCTAGAGGAGGTGATACACCATATTGTGACAGTCCATATTCCATGCTTTGCGTCTAATAGTGGGAAATAGAAAAAAATATATCCATTCTATATACATTCGAAGCACTCTTAGTCATATTTCTTTTTATAGAGATAGAGGAAGCCATACAAGGATTTAGTCAGGCCTATTCATACGATGTCGAAACAAGGAAGTTAGATTCGCGATGCCCTTTCGGAGGCATTCGATTCATATAAACAAACTAGACTCACTGTAATAACTCACTTCACTATGATAACTATCTTTTGAACATGACCACTACTTAAAGGCTAAAAAGACCTACCACGACTGGCTCACTTGCTTGAAGGACTAATGAAAACATGTCGAACTAGCTAAAAGGATGTAAGCTTTTTTCTCAGGAAATTCCGAATGTAAATGATGAATCTGGGATGTCATGCCCCACAAGTTAGTTGCCCAAGCGCTCGCCGTATCGAAAACGTATCGGGGTATTTTCTATTTTTTTCGACTGAAATTCACCGATACTCCTTCGATACCGTATCGCCGCATATCGGAATGTATCGCCGTATCGAATATGTATCAGACACGTGTACGGCAGTTCTGTGCCTTTTCGGTGCTTCTTGGCTCTCATGTCTTGTATGGGTAGACTGGCTACAAATTCGCCTTGTATGGTTGGTCTTTAACTAGGGCTACATAAGTTTAAACTAGTTGTGTCAGTTTTTTTATATATAAAAATCAAAATAGCATATTTTTGTTGTTGTATTTTGCTGTTGAATGTGCATTGCTGATTTTGAGTTTAGATTATAGTCTATTGTTACAAAAGTGCAATTCATATGCCCAAATACAATTCATTTGTTGTATGCAAATGTACAACAACACCTTTTATGCTAATCAAGTTGGGGTAGACAAGGAATAAAATCTCTTCAATGTCAAAGGGACGAGCGCCTTGTAATAAAACCTATAAGGCTAAAACCCTAAGCCTACGTCACGCCATCCGAATCGAGAGCCTAAAACACCTGCAAGTGGCGGTGGTTCTATCACCGTGTGGCGGCGGCGGCCTCGAGTGCAGGCGGGGTGTCGTTCAACACCGCCAAGCGTGGCGATCGACCATGAGGACAAGCGGCGGACTTCGGCGGGTGAGACTTCGACGCGGGAGCGTATTAAGGAAGAGCCGAAGTAGCGACCCTAAGCACCCGAGGGCACTTGTAAATATCAGCTCTTCGTAAATGTATTTGTCGAATCTCTGTAATCATTCTTTTATGAATGCAATAAAGACTTTAGCTGAAGTATGTGTCCCGTAGTTTTTCGCGATTGCGTCCGTGTCCGATCGACACATAGGACTTATCGCTCAGTCCCATATCCTTGATGGTGGCGGCGCAGAATCGCGGCTAGGCGAAGACGCTTTCGGCCTCAGTCCCTAGTTTATACTCCGCAGTACATGCGTGGTTGCGCGTCTTCTTTATATTCCGTGGATCGCACGTGGAGGTCGTGCGTCTTGTTTATACTCACGTAGAGTGCGCGCGGAGGCCGCGTGTCTTGTTTATACTCTGGAGAGTGCATGCGGAGGTTGCGTGTCTTATTTATACTCCGCAAAGCACGCGGAGACCGTGCGTCTTGTTTTTATACTCACGTAGAGTGCGGCTAGGCGAAGTAGACGCTCGAGCGCTCCGTCCCCTACCCTTCGCAGTGGCGGCAGGTGAGTGGCGCCTGGCCAAGTGAGCGGTCGAGTGCTTTGTCCCTTAGCCTTCGAAGTGGCGTCAGCGGGGCTAGCGCCTAGCCGAAGTAGACGCTCGAGCGCTCCGTCCCCTAGCCTTCGTGGCGTCAGGTGGGTGGGCGCCTGGCCAAGTGAGACGCTCGGCGCCGTTCCCTACCCTTCAGTGGCGGTGGGGGGCTGGCTCTAGGCGAAGTAGTCGGTCGGCGCTCAGTCCCCAGCCTTCGGTGGCGGCGTGGGGTTGGCGCCTAGCCGAAGTAGACGCTCGAGCGCTCCGTCCCCTAATTTATACTCCGCAGAGTACACGCGGGGTCTGCACGTCTTCTTTATATTCCGTGGAGTGCACGCGGATGTCGCATGTCTTGTTTATACTCACGTAGAGTGCGTGCGGAGGCCACGTGTCTTGTTTATACTCACGTAAAGCGCGCGCGGAGGCCGCGTGTCTTGTTTATACTTAGGTAGAGCGCGCGCGGAGGCCGCGTGTCTTGTTTATACTCACGTATAGCGCGCGCGGAGACCGCGTGTTTTGTTTATACTTACGTAGAGCGCGCGGAGACCGCATGTCTTATTTTTATACTCACGTAGAGCGCGCGCGGAGACCGCGTGTCTTGTTTATACTCACGTAGAGCGCGCGCGGAGACTGCGTGTCTTATTTTTATACTCACGTAGAGTGCGTGCGGAGACCGCATGCCTGACAGCCCACGACCTGCCAATTGTGTCCTGCCACGCGTCCGCCCTCTCGGGAAGGAATGCACGACCGTAGTCGTGCGGTCGCTGACGACCACGTGGGGTGGACGGATGGCTCGTGGCTCGCGGCTCGGCTCGGCTCGTCTGAGACTCGGCTCGGCTCGGCTCGTGGTATTCTGGCCGAGCCGAGCCAGAGGTTGAGCTCGGCTTCTTCACGAGCCGAGCTGAGTAACTCACGAGCCGCTCGTCCAGCTCGTTTGGCTCGTTCGGATTTAAAAAACATGTTTTGGATATGTGCAATCACACTTTTTAAAACTTTAGCTATGGATATCTTTTTAGATATTTAGTTTAGATATATAAAAATTATATGTGTATATTCCTCTCGAAAAATATTTTCATAATATTATAATTTTATTGGGTTTTATAAATATGTAATTTGTACTAACGAGCCGAGCCCGAGCATTTTACCGAAAGCCGAGAGCACTTTTTAGCTCGTTAGTCTAACAGCCGAGCCGAGCCGGCTCGATATCCACCCCTAAGCCCACGACCCACCAATCGTGTCTTGCCATGCGTCCCCGCCTTCTCGGGAAGGGGCACGACGGTACAGACGCCGCCAACCACGTGCGACCACGCGTCCCGCCCCATCGGGAAAAGCGGCGGCTGCCGACACACCGACCACGTCGTGCGGTTCCCGTTGCACGCCGGGTGTCATTAAAGCACTTTCACCGAGCCACGAGCCACTGGTGAGCTTGACTTCTAGTCTGTGCGGCAAATCCGGAGTCCACCCCGACTTCGAGACCGCACGACGACTCCGGAGCCCACTTCGACTCCGTGTCCGCGGGTTGAGTCGGCCCGATTCGACCTCGTGTACGAGGGACGACTCACGCTCCGCCGCTTTGCTGTCTGGCGGCGAAGTTGGATACCGATTTGGCTTCGTCTTGATGGAACGGCTCCGCTGGAAGCGCACACCTCGCGATTGGGAGATGCCTTTCAGTAACGCCGACTCCGTGTCCATGCCACTAGGCCGTGCTGCGCCGGCAAATCCATTTCTGTCCAAGATCACAGAAGGTCATAGGCCACAGGGACGGAGGGGGCCAAATGGCTCAGCAACATGGATTTGGCCCGTGAAGCCCTTCACCATGAGAGGCTCCTGTTGTAGGGGTGGCTCCCACCTACAAGCCGGCCTGTTAAAAGGTTGTAAAGCCCAAAATGAGACTTGTATAATGGCATAAATGCCCTTGAGAGGATATTTGGGTGTAAGTACATAATTGTAAAATACTCTCCATGTGAATGTATATGAAGTCGCACGGGCATAGGGAGCACCCCAAGCATTGTTCACCTAACATCTCCACTACCAATCTGTACTGTTTGGTCTGTAACCACAACAATAACCTTGCCAAAACATATACGAGTTGGACACTACAAAGGTAAGATCCTTCCGGAATGAGGAATGTGTGGAAGCCCCCCTGAAGCCTACAAGGTCACCGTGGCATCTTCACGAGAAAAAATGACATAAATGCCCCATGACACCCTTGACATCTCAGCTGATGTAACTGTTTGAGTGGTGATCTGCACCCTTGTTTTGCTTTAATATTCGTAAAAATTTTCAAGGGTGGAGCACTGAAGCAAATACCCTGAGGCCTGAGCTTTACATTCAAGGTTTATGACCCACGATAGAAGTTTTCATCTTGTCCTTGGTCTAAACATATTTATTCGAAACACAGAAGTTTAAACCAGTATGAATTGATCGTTCTAAAGAACTAGACTAAGTTGTACTACAATGTTTTATCGTACTACCTTTTCATTCTGTATTTAATTTCTGAATCATGTTTTAGGAAAGTACAGGATTTTGAGCTTTTGGTAACATGCTTGTCTAACAGGTCCAGTTACTAATGTTCTCATAGTAACGCCAAAAGGAGTAAATCTGCCACCTCTACAACCTTTGCGTAAAGTTTGCTCAGCAAATGGAGAAGTTGAACCACAGGCTGTAATTTTGCCCCACCCTGAAAACGATGTTCACATTTCTGGAAATCTCAGCCCCATCCACCTTGAGCGCTGCTTGGGTGAACTCCAGGTCAGCTGATTTTGCATTGCCTTTGACATTCGCAACACATTTCTTTTTGGCTTCCATTTCCATGTTTCGTTCTGTTGTATCTTATCATTCCGCTTTGATCTGGCAGCACGGCAGTTCTTCCAGATTTTCTCATTTTGGAGCGAGCACTCCGCATGGTGCACCAAACCAACAGGAGACAGAATGGAGAAGTAAATACTTAGAATTACAGGACCTTTTGTGCATGAGGTCCTTGGTCAGATGTCATCTTCAAAGGACACATGATACCATTCAACTGGATATTACAGGTCATTACTGTCAATTAGGTGATGCACACAATATTTTCACCTGTTGTTTCATTAGTCAAGAATGAAGAAAGCCCATATGAGTTTATCGATATCCACCTTGTGAGCTGAACAGATGACAGATGGTTTACTTGATTTTTAACCTTGTTCAATGCTTGTAGTTTCATATAGCTTATGAAATTTTGCCGTAGTGAGCCATCCACCCCTTTTCTGGTGAATTTTTGCCAGAAGCATATTGCACCTTTTGTATCGATGATTTAGTTGAGTTTTTTTACCCTAGTTCAATATTGCTTATGAAATTTTGTGGTTGTGAGCCATTCGCCTCTTTCATAGTGGTTTTTTCTGCCAGAAGTATATTGCACATTTTATATATGTTCTCTTGCTTTTTTGCCATGGATATTTATGTTTTTGGATCATTGTGCAGGAGGCTTGTGGTGATCAACAAATGAATTGGTTGGTATCCGACTAGAAAAACTGGGAAATCCTAATGGATGTCAAAGATGAGCTCTTTGAAGCAAGGAAACTGATGCCTTTGGATGTATTTTGTGATATGTCCGTTGACATTTGACAGAACAATATCAGAAATAGAAATATCTCAAAATGGTGCAAAGTTGGGTGAAATGAGTTGGAATATCTTGAAACGTAATTTGACTGAGTAAACAGAAATGATGGAAATTTTGCAGTAGATTAATATAATTCATTAATGAATTCTGTATTGGATCGTCTAATGTTGAATGGATCTTTTTATCATCCAATTATGAAGTACTAGCACAACTAGCAGACTCTACACAATAATAGTGTTCCAATTTTCCACTTGGGAATCTTGTGTGATAAAATATACTTAGCATGCCAGAACATGGAGATATAGGTGGTACATTGCCAACTCTGAATTCTGAAAATAACAGGTGGTAAGAACCACTGAACAAAGAGGAAAAGTACAGGTACCAATACCATCGGTGCAATCTCATAATAATCGGTACCAGGTTTCTTGCTCCTGGTACCAGGCCTAATGTCTTGAATTACGATTTTCTGATATAGTTGATATCGTGTGATCGAGCCTAGACAAAATCATCGTATACGGCTTATGGCAACACAATATTTATTTACTGTAAAAAAAACAGCGATTTCCATCTATGAACGCTATGTATGGATCGATCTTATTATTGCTTGCCAATGCCAAAGCCTCCAAACATTACATGACACCCAGACAATGTCCGGTGTACACAGACCCATACATCACAACGCCCGCCTCCCAATCTCTCTATCACCTTGGCGTCATCCTATCGCCATCACGTCTCCCACCGTTGTCATACGCGCGCGCACGTCTCCGCCCAGGCCGTCGGTACAAATAGCAGCCTGGCTCCCCCTAGCTCTTCCCCTCCCTCCCCCACGTCCTTCTTCCTCTGTCGCCGTGAGCTTCCCGACCGCCTCTTTGCCACTCCGAATCTCCGGTGCATCTCCCTTCAATCCAAGCGCACCGACATGTTCTCCCGAGCCTCCAGTCCCTCCCCTCAGGCTTAATTGAAAAGCGCCGCACCGAGCTTGCCGGACCGGCCTCTCTTCCTCGCCGCCGGCCAAATGCGCCTCCACCGCCTCCATGACTTCCTCGGAGCGTCCCCGTCCGATTCCTTGTCTTGAGAGCTACTACTCGGCGCCCTAAGGCTTCCCCAAGCGCCGCCCGCGGATTTCCTCCACCCCAGCTCACCGGCACCGTGCGCCACCGCCGTCGGACACCACCTCACGCCGCCAATCCACCACGAACCCTCCCCGGCTCGATTGACAACACGGTAAGCATAGCTCTACCCTCTACATGCTCGAGAGCACGCAAATTCTCCTCTTTTTCTCCCGCCGCCGCCTGCTTCCACCTCTCGCCTCCCGGCCGAGCCTCGCCGCCGGCCCATCTTGAAGCCTCGGCTCACACCGGCGCCTCCATCGAGTCCCTTGTGCTCCCAGATCCCATTTCACCGATCCGCCTCCTTACAGCTACCCTCGCCGGCGATGTTGCCCTCATCCGAAGATCGCCGCTTCCCTGTCTTGGTCGGCTGAGCACTCTGTTTTGGCTCTACTGTGCACTTGCTTCATCTAATGTAACCCCCACCCTTTGTCACAGAGCGGCCGCAGCCCAGTTGGTCACAACCGCCGCGCATTAAACCACAAACGCGGGTTCGATTCCCTTTAGGCCGCAATATCAGTGAAGGCTCATTTTTTTTAACAGTTGCCAGTGGCTACAGTGGAGGGCAAATTAGGGAAAAATCAGAAATAAATATATAGGCAAATTAGGGAGAAATCATAAATAAATATATATAAGATGCTAAAATTTATTCAGAGTATAAATGAGCTTAATAAATGAGCTTGTTAGTGGCTAATATGCCTTTAACATTTATATTAAAGCTTAATTCCTAACTAAAGCATGGTGAGGCATTGATTAGAAATATTGTGTAGATTTATGCCCCCATGGCGATCTAGTAAATAAAGATTGCCCAAAAACAATAAACCATGACCCCTTTCATAATAGTAAATGTTATGAAATTTTTGCAAAGTTTAAACCATAAACCATTGTCTTTATGCCCTAACATTTAACATATCATCATTAAATAAATCCCCTTGGTAGATTTAATTAATAGCCATATTAAAATATGAACCCGTATAACAAGCCTTGTTAGATTAATAAATTTAAATTAAAAATAACACTGACCCTAATCATAATTGAAGCATAGACGAAATGATAATGTGCCATAAATTAAATCTTAATGTTAGATTTGGTAAATAATAAAATTGAGCATGATTAAATATAGCAAGCTAGGACCCGTATAAAGAGACCCCAGTTCAAATTAAACTTAGCCTAGTGATAACTGAAGATACATAAAATGTCGTATCGCAAAAGGCTATAAACCAAGATTCTAAAATTAATTCAGAAAGCTAAAAATTGTATACATCGCATATATATGCCCTGCATATTAGCGCTTGGCAAAATGATACCTAGCTAGACTTGTACCCTGATTCATAGGTCTAACCTAACCCATGGAACTTTCTTGATAAATACAAAAATAACAAAAGAAAGTTATTAATATAAAGACCGAGTTGTCGTATTCTATTACCGACCTTGCCTCAAATCACCCATTAACTCATAATAAGAGTAAAATTGAGTTTATTTGGATTTATTCGATCTTTTGAGTTATTCGCTTTTATTCGTGTTCAGTCTCTTAGCACGTGATTAGAAATTGAAGTCTTGAAGAATCGAGGGATCAAGTGTGATCAAGAGCGAGGTGAAGATAAAGACCAGAAGCTCAAACGAAAGCATTGTGTGAGCTTGTCAGACCCGGATTTTTCAATCTAGAATCTGCTGTGCCTTACCGCATTATTCCCTGGATCAGTAGATAATGCACACGATACATCATTGAATCATTTCATACATCAAATTCACAACAAGCCATAATATTATTACATAGCATAGGTGAAGTTAGGCCTTCACAAAGGCGCGAGCTTGTTACTGATGAGGGCGAGCGGGCTAGATATCTACATTACAAAAGTCCAACAGCGGAAGTGATACAAAGTAGGCCTTTAAACCACAAGCAAAGACTGAGGGCAAAAGTGGTCATACAAATATTACTAGGGCTCTAGCAATTTCTGGATGAAGCCACACCTTAGTCTAGATGCCTAAGGTTCTAAGCGCGGATTATTCGTCTTAATCCTCGGCGTGGTCTCCTCCATCTGTAGCAGTGCTTCCTCGTGAGGCATACGGATCTTGAGCTCCGAATCTGGATTGTTGGTATTGCGAGTGAGCACACTAACCACCGTGCTCAGCGAGTCAACACACAAAATGCAGTAGGTAGTATGCAAGGCTTTCAACAAGGGAAGGCTCAGGTTATTTTGTTTGCCGAAATGTGCTTTTTGAACTATAATAATACTTAAAAGTTCCCTAAGACCTAGCCAGTTGGATTTTAAACATGATACTCAATGACATATACCTTTAATTTTTATCGAATCAGAGACCATCCACCATTACATGGTCTCTGCTCCTCATGCCATGCCTTCAGCGTATAGTCGCTTACATTACCACTGGGACGACACCCAGGACAACTCAAATTCTCTGCCCTCCACTTTTCCATTTCCACACACAAAGTTTTCGAAACAGAACTATATCTAGTTAAGTTCTCATGTCCGCCCTTGACCATGGGCACGGCTATTCGAATAGTTTTGACTCTGCAGAGTGTGTACACTTTACCCACATGAGATAGATCTGCTCATTGCCCCACACGATTCCTTAGCCATGCGGTTGAGTAGACTATCACGGGCTTTTACAATGCATTTGTCCTAGCGAGTTACGACCGCTAAGGTTTCCACTTCCTCCGGGTACGACCACCCTTCCAGAAGCCCCCTCTTGCACCCTCACGTCGGAGGATGTGGCCATCCTCTACCCGCTCGTGTTCACACCGACGCAACTCTTACTAAGTCAATGCAAATTAGTTAGCCCCGCCACACTTTGCCAAAGATGTGGTTGTACTTGTTGTACCGTGGGAGGTCATCAAAAGATTCAGTCCTTAATGGTTATCTGGGCGGTTCTATCACGGTCCCCTTGTGCTATCACGGCACCACTTTATCACAATTCGTGCTATCACGGCACCATTCAACACTCACACCCTCCAACCACCCGCCCAGATAATTAAGCATGCGGGATTCTTTCGGAACGAAAAATATACTTATACCAACATACACCAGTCATCATCATAATGACTGCCCAATATTGCTTTCTTTAGTTTGTAAGATATGCTAGGGTGCTCTCACACCCTTGTTTACCTAAACAACTCTAAGTATGGCATTTATAATTATAGACTTAGTTTCAAAGAAGTTGTAGCCTTATTACTTTTACTAGGGTGACAAGGATCACATAGCCAAACGTATTGCAAGGGATGCATACTAATTCAAGAGAACATGGACATATATCTAAAATCTGAAATTAACATGCATTGCAACATAATTATAAGCATGCAATTTATAATACTTAAACCAAAATAATTTATTGAAAACATAGGATCAAAATGATCAAAGCATTGACTCGCCTTGGATGCAAAGGTCGGGATTCGGGGTGTTGGAGTCTATAGCAGCGGCAGCTTCCTCTTCTTGGGCCTCGAAAGCTACGTTTTATCTGCGAAAATTTAGATAAAATCATCACAACAATCAAATAACATAATAAAATTTGAACAAGCTTCAAAAATGTTGGTTCTGGTTCCATTAGGCAGCCCTTGATTTTAGATGAATTTAGAAATTGGTTTCACTAAATTTGGAGCTAAAATGAATAAGTTATACACATTTGAATGCTTTCGGTTTAATTAAATCTCAAAATTAATAAAATCTGACATCTGGGGCCCACTGCCGGTGACCACGCTTTCATGCGGGCGCGACACGTGGGGCCGGGCGATGGCTCATGCCCGCCCAGCCGCTCGACGGCCAGGCGGGACCCATTGTCGGCGGTTGGGTGTCTGCGATCGGCGACAGTGGGGCCCACTGTCGGCGGAAAATAAAAGAAAGGCTCAACCTCAGGCGCTGCGTGAGCGGGGGCTCGAACGCGCGCCGAGGGAGCCAGGGGGGAAGAGAGTGAGCGGCGATAGCCAAGTCGCCGCTCGAGTTTTGCTCACCCTTATAGGGGTAAATATACCCCTTAAGGTATGCGTGGGGCGGCGGGCGGGCGGCCGAGGCCGAGGGTGGCCGTCGCCGGCGAGGGAGGCCCGACGAGGTTCGGGAGAGCGCCAAAGCGCGTTCTTTGGTCTTGTGGCGGAGCTTTCGGCGTGACGGGAGGGCCGGGGATCACCGGAGGTGGGTCGGCGACGAGCGGCGTGGCGGCTCTGGGAGGCTTCTGGCCGTGAGCTACGGTCGTCGGTGAGCTCGGGAGATCTTGGGAAAGCTTGGCGACGATCCGAGATGGTGGGGAGCAAGGAATGAAGCTCCCACAATGATGATCGATCTGTCGCCGCCGAGGGGCCGGCGGTGGGAGATGGGGAAGAAAGGGAATCGTCGGCGATCGGGCGGCTTTTGGGGCAATTGCACTGGGAGATGTAGAGGCGGCACGACGATCCTTTTGGACGATCCGTGGCTTTTATAGCCAACCGAGGAGGTCGCCCGGCGGACCCGGCCAGGGGCGGCGCCGCCACGGCGGAGTTGGCGGCCATCCATGAGCGGTAGGGGTGTGGCGGGTCGTGGGCGGCGTCGTGGTCCTTCCCATGCCGCCTCCTCTGGATTCCCGCAGCGGTCGCGCCGTGAAGTGGCGAGAGGGGGTCCGGGCGCTGCGGAGGAGGAGGAAGAAAGGGAGCTACGGACAGCGGGCCCGCTTGTCGGCGAGAGAGGCGGCGGCGGCGATCGCTGGCGGCCGAGATAGCGCGAGGCGGCAACGTGGCGCTATCGGGACCGAACACGTCTTTACCGCGAGGGAGGGAGGCGGATCCGGGGCGACGTGGGCGGATCCGGTCCGCCCACGTCGGCGGGGTGGGGTTTGGATTTTATTTTTGATTTTGAATTTCCGAAGTACTAGAGGGCATAATACAATTCGGAAAAATATTAAATTACCACCAAAAATTCTAGAAAATTCACAGAAATCCCTAGAGGTATTCTTGGGTTTAAGAAAATCACTTCCCCAACAATGTGGTTATTACATTTAATATTCTTGGGCCCATAACCAGTTCCTTTTCTTTTCCCTTTTATTTTACTCCTCTTTTCTTTTATAATTGGAGATATATTTACTTTGTGTAAAAGCATGCATACATATATATATACACATATATATATGTATAAACTTTTCCTACTTATTTCTAAAAATCTTACATCAAGTATTCATGCCATTTTTACCTCTTAATTCAAATCTGCCTTTGGTTCTTTGAAAAATCTATTTATGTTACTGGTGAAGTTTTCTTTAGGGATCATCTTTTCAGATTCGAATTCAAACTTAGAATTCTCTATTAATTAAACAGGTGGGCTTTTCCTTCTTTCGCATTTTATGGTCTGGGTTCTTCCCCGAAGTTTTTCAGAAAAATATTTACAGAAGCCCAACTCGACATAATGTATTACAGAATAGTTCACAACATTTGGTTCTATAATCCCTCTAAGTTTTCAGGATGTTACAGAGCTCAAGACCGCGGTAAAACCGCGCAAGGCGAGTCAATACTTTGATCATGTTGAACCTACATTTTCTGCAAATTACTTTTGTTTAAATTATCAAATTGCATGATGATATTTTATATACAATACATGTTTAATTTAATATTCTAGTTATATGCCCATTGTTTCCCTTGATTAGTTGGAATATGTGAGCTTTGTCGCCCTAACAAAATTATAATAGTAACTGATGGGAACGGGGTCCCGATCTTCCAACAGGTTCTGGATAAATTCGATTTGGTGGAGTCGCGACACAAATCGATCCGGCTTCGAACAACACGTCCGAACCCCGCAATCGCAGCACCACGTCTCCTCGGGTTATCAACCGTGCGCGCCTTGTTGACCTTGCCAAGAAGGCTAATCCAAGCTCGCGAATCGAAGAACACAAGCAAGAACAAGGAAGAACACAACCAAATTGCAGATATATTGATGAAGCCCTCGAAAATTGGGGTCTCACAAACCGATGTCGTGAAACTGTTCAAAGACAGAATTAATCTAAGCAAAACCCAACCCTAATGGTGGGGTGGCGGCTGTATATAAAGGAGTAAGGCGTGCAAAACCCTGGATGCGTCCTAATGGACTCCAACACGATACAAAGCCAAACGGCCCAAAAGACGGTGTCGCAGACACCACGACAGATTCTGGATGTCCACTTGTTTCGACTATTCCCATTGACTCAGAAGGAATTTTGATATGAGACCAGAGCCATTGGAAAGGTTATCTTCTCAGCTTTCCATACATATGTGGAACGTCCAAAACGGAGTCCGGATGCGATCTGGGCGTCCGTTTTAGTGCGGCCTGGTCCTGGACTCCGAATTGGATTGAAGTCGGCTTGAGTTAGACATCCAACATGATTCGACCACCCTTGCTGGACTCGTGCGCCTCGTAGCCCTTCTCCAAGTACTTCTTGATCCTCTCCATGGTTCCTAATCATAATTAAATCATTAGGTAGTAATCGATTCTCAAATGAACAAAAGAAGCACGAGGAACGAGCTCACATGTAAATTCAATTGTCGGTAGCGAGCTCTAGTGATTGGTCCTTGAATATCAAGTGGAGGAGTGTTGTGTATATCCGAAGTGATGTCCTCATCATCCTCCCCTCTTGAAGCGGAGTTGTCCTCAACTCGCCTCATCTTCTTCTCCCAAGCATGGCTTCAAATCGAAATGTTAAAGGTGGGACTAACCCCAAACTCGGGAGGTAACTCAAGTTTATATGCATTATCATTTATCTTCTCAACTATCTTAAAAGGACCAGCAGCTTTAGGCATCAATTTTGACTTTCTTAACTCAGGAAATCTATCCTTTCGCAAGTGCAACCAAACAAAATCGCCTGGTTCAAGTTTAACTTCCTTTCTACCTTTACTACCGGTAATCCTATATTTTCATTCATCTTTTCAATGTTTGCCTTAGTAGTCTCATGCATTTTGAGAATAAAATCAGCACGCTCCTTAGCATCATTATGAACTCTCTCACTAGTAGGCAAAGGTAAAATATCAATAGGGGCACGGGATTGAATCCATACACTACTTGAAAAGGACTTACCTTGGTGGTGGAGTGTTCCGCTCGATTATATGCGAACTCAACATGCGGCAAACACTCTTCCCATAGCTTCAAATTGTTCTTCAAAATAGCTCTCAACATGGTAGACAATGTGCGGTTCACCACCTCGGTTTGGCCATCGGTTTGTGGGTGACATGTGGTAGAGAACAACAACTTTGTACCCAACTTGTTCCATAGAGTACGCCAAAAGTGACTCAAGAACTTGGCATCACGATCCGAAACAATAGTAGAAGGCATACCATGCAAACGAACTATCTCTTTGAAAAGAGGTCGAGAATATGAACGGCATCATCGGTTTTATGACATGGGATAAAGTGAGCCATCTTAGAAAAATGATCCACAACAACAAAATACTATCCCTCCCCCTCTTAGTCCTGGGCAACCCTAAAACAAAGTCTATAGAAATATCTGCCCATGGAATAGAAGGAACAGGGAGTGGCATATATAAACCATGTGGATTCAAGCGAGACTTAGCTTTTTGACATGTAGTGCAATGAGCCACAAACCGCTCAACATCTCGCCTCATCTTTGGCCAAAAGAAATGTGTGGTCGAACGTCCTCCGCCTTCTTAGCACCAAATGACCCATCAAACCGCCTCCATGCGCCTCCCGCAACAACAAAAGACGAACGGATCCAACTGGAATGCATAGGCGGTTAGCTCTAAATAAAACCCATCATTGATCACGAATTTATTCCATGCTTGACCCTCTTTACAATGCAACAACACATCCTTAAAATCATCATCAAAAGCATATTGTCCTTTAATAGTTTCAAGACCAAAAATGCGACAATCAAGTTGAGACAACATGGTATAGCGTCGAGACAAAGCATCAAGAATCACATTATCCTTCCCTTTCTTGTGTTTAATGGCATAAGGAAAAGATTCAATAAATTCAACCCACTTAGCATGTCTACGATTCAAATTGGTTTGACTACAAATATGCTTAAGTGATTCATGATCGGAATGAATGACAAATTCTTTAGGCCATAAATAGTGTTGCCACGTCTCTAAAGAACGAACAAGAGCATACAATTCTTTATCATACGTGGAATAATTAAGAACAGACCATTCAATTTTTGCTAAAGTAGGCAATGTGTTTGCCTTCTTGCATCAACACACCACCAATACCAATTCCGCTAGCATCACATTCGAGTTCAAAAGTCTTACCAAAATCCGGAAGTTGGAGCAATGGTGCGTGCGTAAGCTTGTCCTTCAAAAGATTAAAGGACTCCTCTTGTGATGGCCCCAATGGAACACAACTCCTTCTTTGTCAACTCAATCAACGATGTCGCAATGGTGCTGAATTCTTTGACAAAGCGGCGATAAAATCTGCAAGGCCAAGAAAACTCCGCGCTTGGGAGACCTGCGTGGCGTGGGCCAACTCCATATCGCCTCCACCTTGGCTCTATCAACCTCAATTCCTGTGGAGTCACAACATAGCCAAGAAAGAGACTCGATCCGTGCAAAAGGTGCACTTCTCAAGGTTACCAAACAAACGTGCATCTCTTAAAGCATTAAAAACGACGTAAGTGAGTCGAATGTTCATCCATGGACTTGCTATAAATCAAGATATCATCAAAGTAACGACCACAAATTTACCAATGAAAGGACGTAAACCTCATTCATTAATCTCATGAAAGTGCTAGGTGCATTAGTTAAACCAAAAGGCATGACTAACCACTCATACAAGCCGAACTTAGTTTTAAAAGCGCTTTCCATTCATCTCCAAGTTTCATTCTTATTTGGTGGTATCCACTACGCAAGTCAATCTTTGTGAAAATTATAGCACCACACAACTCATCAAGCATGTCGTCTAGCCTAGGAATAGGATAACGATACCGTATAGTAATGTTGTTAATGGCTCTACAATCTACACACATACGCCAAGAACCATCTTTTGGGAACCAAAAGAACAGAGCAACACAAGGACTAAGGCTCTCACGTGCGTACCCACGGTCCAAAAGGTCTTGGACTTGGCGCCGAATCTCCTTAGTCTCTTCTGGATTGGTCCCAGACGCCGCTTGCGGTTTGGCAAGCTCGCCTGTGGATCAAATCAATCGGTGCTCAATCCCTCGAATGGGTGGAAGTCCCGGAGGTATCTCATCGTGAAAACATCTCTAAACTCCTGCAAAGGTTAGTGACGGGAGGCGAGCAAAGTGCAAGGCATATTATCAAGAGAAAATAAAGCATCTTTGCACACAAAAGCATAGCATGTATCATTAACATCATCAATTGCAAAGAAGGTCCGATTTTGTGGCAAGCATAACAGTAATTTTTCAAATGGAGTACTTGCTGTTTTCGCTTTTATCATGTTCCTTTGGATCATTAGCGCAGCCTCTCGCCCTATCGGCCTCTATAATTTCAATTGGGGTCAAAAGCGTAAAGTAACTTTTTTTTTATGCATAAAAGTGTATGTGTTACTACTACCATGGTGTAAAGCATCATTATCAAATTCCCAAGGTCGACCCAATAAAAGAGAGCATGCTTGCATGGGAACCACATCACAATCAACATGACCAACATAAGCACCAATGGAAAATGGACTCGGCATGTTTGCGTTACCTTAGCTTTTCGAGTCATTTAACCATTGAATATGGTATGGATGTGGATGCGGTCGCGTGGTCAAGCCAAGCTTCTTGACCAAATCGAACTCACCAAGTTGTTGCAACTTCCTCCATCAATGATGACACGTGCGCGGGTTCTTGATTGCAAAGAAGGTCGAAACAAATTATGGCGTTGAAGTTTATCGGGTTGTTGTACCGTAGGCCGAGGACGCCGCACAATGATGCTCAGTAGCGTCGTTGTGGACGCCCACCAAGGATGAGGTCGTCATCACCACCGCCATTGTCGTTCGAGGCGCGCAAACATCATCATCCTCCTCGACATCCGGCGTCGATGTAGCCTCCATCTTACGTGGCGATGTATGCCCGTTGGCTAGGGCAATTCTTACGCACATGACCAAGCCCATGGCGGGTGGCATCGAATGCTTGGGAGGAGCGCCCGTTGAAGCCACGGAAGAAGAACTCTTGGTGGACCACGCAAAGAATTTTTGAAGAATCGCAAGGCGTGTCGTGGAAGGTGGCTTCGGTGGCGCTGCGCCATCTTGTTCACAGTGGTGGAGGAGAACGAAACTCAAGAAGAATTGGGCGATCCGTTGATGTAGTCGTCGCGGGGTGTAGAAGGGTCGTCCGGTGCGTGCCTTAGTTGATTCTCGTGCGTCCCCGCAATTCTTTTTCGCAAGCATAGCAAGGTGGAACAACCGGTTGACAGATAGTAAATTCTTTATAATCAACAATGTCCCGAATTTCACGCCAGTAACCCCGTAGAAACGACAAATCTTATCCGCTGTGTCCTCAACAACCCCACAACGCACCATACCCTTTTGAAGCTCAAGATAATAGTCTTGAATGTAACTATCACCTTGTTCTAAGCGCTGCAATTTTTTTCTCAATTCAAGTTTATATGAGGGAGGAACAAAGCGATTACGCATAGCTTCTTTTAAGCGCCCCATGTATCGGGTTGTAGCGCATGGTACTTAGTTCATTCCACCGATAATAGCAAAGTCCTTAAACTCACTAGTAGCTTGTCTAACTCTATGTTGCTCGTGAACTAAGTGAGAGTTAAACTTCGCTTCACCGTCATCTCCCAATCTAGATATATTTCAAAGATCATAAAGACCAGAAAAGATGGAATGGTAAACTTGACTTTAGCAAAGGATCGTCGTTACCATGACGGTTCGGTTATTACCTCCCATACCATGTCGGTTTTTTGAAGACGCCGACGTAGTCGCAGCATCTTGTGTCGCCCGTGATCAATGTTGCCATCTTTATCATGCGGTGTGTCATCATCATGATGATGGCCGTCATTGACAGTGGCGCGTGCCTCAATGTGTCTATCCGACCGGTGAGGTCGACCATCCGCCGCCCACCCGCTCAATGCCTTCCGTGGTGTTCAATCGGGTAATGGCGGCGACGATGGTGTCCAATCTCGCCGAGATCGGTGAGTGAAGCGTTTTGTTTGTCGAGCGCAGCCTTGTAGCCGGCCGCGACTAACACACTCGTTGAAATCGACCGGTGTCCCGTCCTCTTCGTTTCTGCCATGGTTAGTGGAAATACAGGAAAACAAAAGGATGATCCCTATCAACTATAAAGGAAGGAAGGGAGTGGGAACCCGCAGGAAGTGGCTTACCAAGCTCTTACAAGTGTGCTTACCAAAGCAATGGTGGTACAACCTATGGTCGGTTCGTGATACCTTGTCGAGCGTGGAGTACGATTGCAAGGTCAAAACGTGCTATCCGTAAGTAGATATATGGAGTTTGAAGGCCAAATATGTCGGTGGAACACAAATCAATAACAGATAGTAATGTTGAAAAAATGTCCAAAGTATGGTCCTAGTTCTTTGGCCTAAATGTGTCCTATAGCAAGTATGAGATGATGAACAAGGAGTCAAGAATGTAATATGAAAGCAACGACAAAGAACAAAGATGGCGGGCACTAAGAAGCTCAATGCGAGATAAGCACGTAACAAATAAATTGTTGGCACCTAAAACGTGCTCAGTCATGTGTTTTTTTTCTATTTTTTTTTTCTTTTTTTTTGCGGCCACGGATAGCACTCTCTCTCCTCTCTACTATAGCCGAAATTTTTCTTTTTTTGTATTTTTTTATATTTTTTTCACAGAGCAGAGCACAGAAATAGGAATCACACAAAGTTGCAACTCAATCGGATGTAAGGAGTAGCCTACATAAAATAATGAATGTGCTGTCAATTCGGTGATTCAATTTCGGAGCGCGAGTACTACACTTTCCAAGCCGAATTTCGGGAAAATAAATTCACCGAACCCGACAAAGTTGGGGAGTTCGATGTAAATTTAATTTCACCCAATTTCAAAAAAAAGCAACCGATTTTGAGTCCGTATCACGAAAGTTATGGCGTTTGAAGATGGACCTCCAAGTTATGGTTCTTGTGGAGGTCAAAACGAAGATCGGTGGGGAAATTTGTGGAATCTGGTGGCGGAAGCTCGGGAAAGGTGGGGGATGATGCGGTGTGATCACTAGACGTGATGGATGATGAAAACAGAGGGTTAACAGAGGGTGGGATATGGGTGGGAAAACAAAAACAGAGGGTGGAGGAAAACGCGAAGCGTGACGGCTAGGGTTTGAAGGGTGGTAGCGGGTGGGAAAACAACTCGAACAAAACACGATCTAAACCAGCAACACAACTCGACTAAGGACACAAACTCAACACTACGGACTCTAGAATCAACTTGTGCAAAGGCTAAACGAGATCTAGGACAGGAAACAACCTATGACTACAATTTTTTGTAGGGCTTTTCTTGGACTCTAGGACGAAAACCGAAAATAACAAAGGAGGGTAACTCAACACGGAGGAACACCAAGCTCGATTACCACTTGATGGGAACGGGTCCCGATCTTCCAACAGTTCGGATAAATTCGATTTGGTGGAGTCGCGACACAAATCGATCCGCTCGAACAACACGTCCGAACCCCGCAATCGCAGCACCACGTCTCTCAGGTTATCAACCGTCGCTGCCCGGTTGACCTTGCCAAGAAGGCTAATCCTCGCTGCGAATCGAAGAACACAAGCAAGAACAAGGAAGAACACAACCAAATTGCGGATATATTGATGAAGCCCTCGAAAATTGGGTTCTCACAAACCGATGTCGTGGAAACTGTTCAAAGACAGAATTAATCTAAGCAAAACCCAACCCTAATGGTGGGGTGGCGGCTGTATATAAAGGAGTAAGGGCGTGCAAAACCCTGGACGCGTCCTAATGGACTCCAACACGATACAAAGCCAAACGGCCCAAAAGACGGTGTCGCAATGACTCGACAGATTCTGGACGTCCACTTGTTTCGATGATTCCCGTTGACTCAGAAGGAATTTTGATATGAGACCAGAGCCATTGGAAAGGTTATCTTCTCAGCTTTCCATACATATGTGGAACGTCCAAAACGGAGTCCGGATGCGATCTGGGCGTCCGTTTTAGTGCGGCCTGGTCCTGGACTCCGAATTGGATTCGAAGTCGGCTTGAGTTGGACATCCAACATGATTCGACCACCCTTGCTGGACTCGTGCGCCTCGTAGCCCTTCTCCAAGTATTTCTTGATCCTCTCCATGGTTCCTAATCATAATTAAATCATTAGGTAGTAATCGATTCTCAAATGAACAAAAGAAGTGCGTGGAACGAGCTCACATGTAAATTCAATTGTCGGCGCGAGCTCTAGTGATTGGTCCTTGAATATCAAGTGGAGGAGTGTTGTGTATATCCGAAGAAGTGATGTCCTCATCAGTAACCCATTCGAAAATAAGTTCGTAATTATATGCAATGCTTAGTATTGCTTAGATACTCGTGGGCGTGAGAACGCCCAAGCATCACTTTTAATCATGAGAAAGTGGGGTTGGAAAGTCATGGAGGTAATGACTGGTGTATTTGGATATGGTTATTTTGTGCTCCCAAAAACCCCAACTTGCTTAAGTATCTGGGCGGATGGTTCGATGGTGTGTGAGTGGTGCAGTGGAAGCACAATGTGGTTAGTGGTAGGACCGCCCAGATACCCCTAAGGACCGAATCTTGTCATGATCTCCCACGTAAAACAGTGCAACCACAAGTCTGTAAATTACAACTTGGCTAAGTAAATTTTTCGAAACTCTCGGACTCATCTCACTGGTAGTGGAGTGAAGTGGATACGCAAGGGCAAGGGCAGGCCTAAAGGGACACCGAGTGGAGGGTGAAGTTCACCAGTCGTGCTAGCGGCGAGGAGTGGGCCCGAATAACGCTAGTATCCGTGGTGGACATCCTGCATAGATGGGACCCACGCAAGTGGGCGCTTCCATAAGGTGAGATGACAAAAGGAACTAGATACTTTGAACAGTCATTGTGATGGTCTGCTCAACCATATGACTAAGGAATCGTGTGGGGCAATGAGTTGATTGTCTCTTGTGGTGAAAGTGTACAAACTCTGCAGAGTCAAAACTATTGGAATAGCCGTGCCCACGGTCAAGGGCGGACATGGGAACTTAACCAGATATAGTTCTATTTGAAAAACTTTGTGGGTGGGATTGGAAAAGTGGAGGGCAGTGAAAGACCCTGATTTGTGTTGCCACGGTGTCGCCCGATGATAAGTTAAGCGGCTATAACCGAAAGATTAAGCATATGGTGCGAGATGCCATGTAACGGTGGATGGAATCAATCGCTACTATTATTGCATTTTCATACACATTATGATTTTGTTCAAAATGCTAAGTCTCAGGAAATTTCTACGTATTATGTTTCAAAAGCAAAATAATGATAATACTTCTCACAAAATAAAATGTCAGGAAGATTAACTAAAGTCGTAAGAACAGAAGATGACTGTTTGGGGTAAACGATAAAGATGTTGGTGGAACCATGTCGATCTTAAAAAGAGAACGATAGTGAAGATTCTAGG
>JAYGGG010000522.1:0-32652 GCA_036346245.1 Bonia amplexicaulis | reverse complement strand
TTTTGTCGAAAGCGTGACCTATAGCTCAATATTTTCACTTTTCTTGTCGTTCGGAGTTACCGCAAGTCCGGGATTTTAATTTTCAAGAAGACACTTATCGAAAACGTGACCTATAGCTCACGATTTTCACTTTTCTAGTCGCTCTAAGGATACCGCCGCTTTGGGATTTTATTTTCTGAGCTCATTTGGTCGAAGGTCGATCTATAGCTCAAGATTTTCACTTTTCTAGTCATTCCAAATACACGCCAAGAATCGGTATTTTATATTTTGAGCAGATTTGGCGAAAACCCGACCTATAGCTCACGATTTTCACTTTTCTAGTCGCTGTAGGGTTACCGCCATCTGGGATTTTATTTTCTAGGCACATTTGGTCGAAAGTGTGACCTATAGCTCACGATTTTCAGCTTTTCTAGTCGTTCCAGGGTTACCGGAGAATTCCGAAGATTTTTAGATTTTCGAGGCAGATTTGGTCGAAAGCGTGACCTATAGCTCACGATTTCAGCTTTTCTAGTCGTTCCGGGGTTACCGGACTAGTCAAGGCATTTTTATTTTTCCGAGCACATTTGCCCGAAAGTGTGACCTATAGCTAACGATTTTCAACTTTTCTAAACATTCTAGTCATTCCAAATACACTACAAGAATCGGTATTTTCACATTTTGAGCAGATTTGGCCGAAAACCCGACCTATAGCTCACGATTTTCACCTTTTCTAGTCGCTGTAGGGTTACCGCCACCAGAGATTTTATTTTCTGGCACATTTATCGAAGCGTGACCTATAGCTCACGATTTTCGCCTTTTCTAGTCGTGCTGTGGTTACCTGAGAATTCAAGATTTTAGTTTCGAGGTCGATTTATTCGAAAGCGTGACCTATAGTTCACGATTTCAGTTTTTCTAGTCATTGCAAATACACTACAAGAATCGGGTATTTTATATTTTGAGCACATTTATCGAAAGCGTGACCTATAGCTCACGATTTTCACTTTTCTAGTCGTTCGGGGTTACCTGACCATCCAGCATTTTATTTTTCCGAGCACATTTGCCCGAAAGCGTGACCTATAGCTAACGATTTTCAACCTTTCTAAACATTCCTGTCTTACCGGAGGATTCTAGGGATTTTTTTCGTGTCACATTTGGGCGAAAGCGTGACATATAGCTCACGATTTTTAGCTTTTCTCGTCGTTCAACGGTCACCGGAGCAGTCTGGGGAATTTTGTTCCTCGGAGCAGATTTCGGCGAAAGCGTGACCTGTAGCTCACGATTTTCAGCTTTTCTAGTCGTTTCTGGGTTACCGAGGCAGTCCGAGGATTTTTATTTTTCGGAGCACATTTTGTCGAAAGCGTGACCTATAGCTCATGATTTTCAGCTTTTCTAGTCGTTCGGGTTACCGGCAAGTCCGGGATTTTAATTTTCAAGAAGACATTTGTCGAAAACGTGAGCTATAGCTCACGATTTTCGCCTTTTCTAGTCGCTCTAAGGATACCGGGCGCTTGAGATTTTTATTTTTGAGCTCATTTGGTCGAAAGATCGATCTATAGCTCACGATTTTCGAATTTTTCTAGTCATTCCAACATTACCCACAAGAATCGGTATTTTTATATTTTCGAGCAGATTTGGCCGAAAACCCGACCTATAGCTCACGATTTTCGCTTTTTCTAGTCTTTGTAGGGTTTCCTGCCATCTGGGATTTTATTTTTCTGAGCTCATTTGGCCGAAAGATCGATCTATAGCTCACGATTTTCAATTTTTCTAGTCATTCCAAATACACTACAAGCAATCGGGTATTTTACATTTTGAGCAGATTTGGCCGAAAACCCCGACCTATAGCTCACGATTTTCAAATTTTCTAGTCGCTGTAGGTTACCGCCATCTGGGATTTTATTTTTCTGGGCACATTTGTCCGAAAGCGTGACCTATAGCTAACGATTTTCAACTTTTCTAAACATTCCGGTCTTACCTGAGGATTCTAGGATTTTATTTTCAGAAGACATTTGGCCGAAAACGAGACCTGTAGCTCACGATTTTCAGCTTTTGTAGTTGTTCTAAGGATACCGGGCCAGTTTGGGGATTTTTATTTTTCGGAGCTCATTTGGCCGAAAGACTGATCTATAGTTCACGATTTCAGCTTTTCTAGTCATTCCAGCGTTACCGGCGCAATCGGGTATTTTTATATTTTGCAGCAGATTTGGCCGAAAACCTGACCTATAGCTCACGATTTTCAGCTTTTCTAGCGTTGTAGTGTTACCGGGCCAGTCTGGGGATTTTTATTTTTCGGGGAACATTTGGCCGAAAGCGTGACCTATAGCTCACGATTTTCAGCTTTTCTAGTTGTTCCGGGGTTACCGGACCAGTCCAGGCATTTTTATTTTTCCGAGCCCATTTGTCCGAAAGCGTGACCTATAGCTAACGATTTTCAACTTTTCTAAACATTCCGGTCTTACCGGAGGATTCTAGGGATTTTTAATTTTCGCAGCACATTTGGCCGAAAACGTGACCTATAGCTCACGATTTTCAGCTTTTCTAGTTGTTCTAAGGATACCGGGCCAGATTGGGGATTTTTATTTTTCGGAGCTCATTTGGCCGAAAGACTGATTTATAGCTCACGATTTTCAGCTTTTCTAGTCATTCCAAATACACGGCAAGAATCGGGTATTTTACATTTTGAGTAGATTTATCGAAACCCGACCTATAGCTCACGATTTTCGCTTTTCTAGTCGCTGTAGGTTACCGCCATCGAGATTTTATTTTCTAACATTTATGGAAAGCGTGACCTATAGCTCACGATTTTCACTTTTCTAGTCGTGCTGTGGTTACCGGAGAATTCAAGATTTTAGTTTCGAGGTCGATTTATTGAAAGCGTGACCTATAGTTCACGATTTCAGCTTTTCTAGTCATTGCAAATACACGGCCAAGAATCGGTATTTTATATTTTGAGCAGATTTACGAAAACTTGACCTATAGCTCACGATTTTCAGCTTTTCTAGTCGCTGTAGTGTTACCGCCATCTGGGATTTTATTTTTCGGCACATTTATCGAAAGCGTGACCTATAGCTCACGATTTTCAGCTTTTCTAGTCGTTCCGGGTTTACCGGACCAGTCCAGGCATTTTTATTTTTCCGAGCACATTTGCCCGAAAGCGTGACCTATAGCTAACGATTTTCAACCTTTCTAAACATTCCGGTCTTACCGGAGGATTCTAGGGATTTTTTTCGTGTCACATTTGGGCGAAAGCGTGACATATAGCTCACGATTTTTAGCTTTTCTCGTCGCTCAACCACACCGAGCGATGGGAATTTTGTTCCTGAGCAGATTTCGCGAAAGCGTGACCGTAGCTCACGATTTTCAAATTTTTCTAGTCGCTTCGGGTTACCGAGGCATCCGAGGATTTTTATTTTCTGAGCACATTTTGTCGAAAGCGTGACCTATAGCTCATGATTTTCGCTTTTCTAGTCGTTCCGGTTCCGCAAGTCCGGGATTTTAATTTCGAAGACATTTGTCGAAAACGTGAGCTATAGCTCACGATTTTCACTTTTCTAGTCGCTCTAAGGATACCGCCGCTTTGGGATTTTATTTTTCTGAGCTCATTTGGCCGAAAGACCGATCTATAGCTCACGATTTTCAAATTTTCTAGTCACCCAACATTACCGCAAGAATCGGTATTTTATATTTTCGAGCAGATTTGGCCGAAAACCTGACCTATAGCTCACGATTTTCAGCTTTTCTAGTCTTTGTAGGGTTTCCGCCATCTGGGATTTTATTTTTCTGAGCTCATTTGGCCGAAGATCGATCTATAGCTCACGATTTTCAAATTTTCTAGTCATTCCAAATACACGCAAGAATCGGTATTTTACATTTTGAGCAGATTTGGCCGAAAACCCCACCTATAGCTCACGATTTTCAAATTTTCTAGTCGCTGTAGGCTACCGGGCGATCTGGGATATTTATTTTTCAACATTTGGCCGAAAGCGTGACCTCAGAGCTAACGATTTTCAACTTTTCTAAACATTCCGGTCTTACCTGAGGATTCTAGGATTTTATTTTCAAGAAGATTTTATCGAAAACGTGACCTGTAGCTCACGATTTTCAGCTTTTCTAGTTGTTCTAAGGATACCGGCCGCTTTGAGATTTTATTTTTGAGCTCATTTGGCCGAAAGACGATCTATAGCTCACGATTTTCAATTTTCTAGTCATTCCAAATACACAAAAGAATCGGGTATTTTACATTTTGAGCAGATTTGGCCGAAAACCCGACCTATAGCTCACGATTTTCACTTTTCTAGTCGTTATAGGGTCACGGCCATCTGGGATATTTATTTTCTACATTTGGCGAAGCGTGACCCAGAGCTCACGATTTTCACTTTTCTAGTCGTGCTGTGGTTACCGGAGAATACCAAGATTTTAGTTTCTCGAGGCAGATTTATCTAAAGCGTGACCTATAGTTCACGATTTCACTTTTCTAGTCATTCCAAATACACGGCAAGAATCGGTATTTTATATTTTGAGCAGATTTGGCCGAAAACCCGACCTATAGCTCACGATTTTCAGCTTTTCTAGTCGCTGTAGTGTTACCGGCCATCTGGGATTTTATTTTCTGGGAACATTTATCGAAAGCGTGACCTATAGCTCACGATTTTCACTTTTCTAGTCGTTCCGGTTACCGGACCATCCAGCATTTTATTTTCCGAGCCCATTTGTCCGAAAGCGTGACCTATAGCTAACGATTTTCAACTTTTCTAAACATTCCGGCCTTACCTGAGGATTCTAGGATTTTTTCACACACATTTGGGCGAAGCGTGACATATAGCTCACGATTTTCAACTTTTCTCGTCGCTCAACTACACGGAGCAATGGGAAATTTTGTTCCTGAGCAGATTTCGCGAAAGCGTGACCAGAGCTCACGATTTTCAAATTTTCTAGTCGCTTTCGGGTTACCGGCAAGTCCGGGATTTTAATTTTCGAAGACATTTATCAAGACGTGACCTATAGCTCACGATTTTCACTCTTCTAGTCGCTCTAAGGATACCGTGCCGCTTTGGGATTTTTATTTTTCTGAGCTCATTTGGCCGAAAGACTCGATCTATAGCTCACGATTTTCAAATTTTTCTAGTCATTCCAAATACACAAATAATCGGTATTTTATATTTTGAGCAGATCGCCGAAAACCCGACCTATAGCTCACGATTTTTAGCTTTTCTAGTCGCTAGTAGGTTACAGGCCGCCTGGGATTTTATTTTTCTGAGCACATTTGGTCGAAAGCGTGACCTATAGCTCACGATTTTCCGCTTTTCTAGTCGTGCCAGGGTTACCGGAGAATTCCGAAGATTTTAGTTTCGAGGCGATTTGGCCGAAAGACCGATCTATAGCTCACGATTTTCGCCTTTTCTAGTCGTTCCGGTTACCGCACCACCTGCATTTTATTTTTCCGAGCACATTTGTCCGAAAGCGTGACCTATAGCTAACGATTTTCGACTTTTCTAGTCGTGCTGTGGTTACCGGAGAATTCAAGATTTTAGTTTCTCGAGGCAGATTTATCGAAAGCGTGACCTATAGTTCACGATTTCAGCTTTTCTAGTCATTCCAAATACACGGCGCAATCGGTATTTTATATTTTGAGCAGATTTGGCCGAAACCCCGACCTATAGCTCACGATTTTCAACTTTTCTAGTCGCTAGGGACACTTGGGCGGTCTGGGATATTTATTTTCTAGGCACATTTGGCCGAAAGCGTGACCTCAGAGCTAATGATTTTCAACTTTTCTAAACATTCCGGCTTACCTGAGGATTCTAGGATTTTATTTTCAAGAAGACATTTATCGAAAACGTGACCTATAGCTCACGATTTTCACTTTTCTAGTTGTTCTAAGGATACCGCCGCTTTGAGATTTTATTTTTGAGCTCATTTGGCCGAAAGATCGATCTATAGCTCACGATTTTCAGCTTTTCTAGTCATTCCAAATACACGGCAATCGGTATTTTTACATTTTGAGCAGATTTGGCGAAAACCCGACCTATAGCTCACGATTTTCACTTTTCTAGTCGCTAGGGCTACCGCCATCTGGGATATTTATTTTCTGGGCATTTTTGGAAAGCGTGACCTCAGAGCTCACGATTTTCAGCTTTTCTAGTCGTGCTGTGGTTACCTGAGAATACCAAGATTTTAGTTTCTCGAGGCGATTTATCGAAAGCGTGACCTATAGCTCACGATTTTCAGCTTTTCTAGTCGTGCCAGGGTTACCAGAGAATTCCAAAGATTTTTAGTTTCTCGAGGCAGATTTGGTCGAAAGCGTGACGATAGTTCACGATTTCACTTTTCTAGTCATTCCAAATACACACGCTAATCGGTATTTTTATATTTTGAGCAGATTTGGTCGAAAACCCGACCTATATCTCACGATTTTCAAATTTTTCTAGTCGCTCCGGGTTACTGCACCACCTGCATTTTATTTTCCTAGCACATTTGTCCGAAAGCGTGACCTATAGCTAACGATTTTCAACTTTTCTAAACATTCCGGTCTTCCTGAGGATTCTAGGATTTTATTTTCAGAAGACATTTGGCCGAAAACGTGACCTATGGCTCACGATTTTCAGCTTTTCTAGTTGTTCTAAGGATACCGCCGCTTTGAGATTTTATTTTCTGAGCTCATTTGGCCGAAAGATCGATCTATAGCTCACGATTTTCACTTTTTCTAGTCATTCCAAATACACTGCAAGAATCGGTATTTTACATTTTGAGCAGATTTGGCGAAAACCCCGACCTATAGCTCACGATTTTCAGCTTTTCTAGTCGCTGTAGGGCTACCGGCCGGTGCAGGGATATTTATTTTTCGGGCACATTTATCGAAAGCGTGACCTGTAGCTCACGATTTTCAGCTTTTCTAGTCGTGCCAGGGTTACCGGAGAATACCGAAGATTTTTAGTTTCTCGAGGCAGATTTGGTCGAAAGCGTGACCTATAGTTCACGATTTCAGCTTTTCTAGTCGTTCCGGGGTTACCAGACCAGTCCAGGCATTTTTATTTTTCCGAGCACATTTGCCCGAAAGCGTGACCTATAGCTAACGATTTTCAACTTTTCTAAACATTCCGGTCTTACCGGAGGATTGTAGGGATTTTTATTTTTCGCAGCACATTTGGCCGAAAACGTGACCTATATCTCACGATTTTCATCTTTTCTAGTCGTTGTAGTGTTACCGGGCCAGTCTGGGGATTTTTATTTTTCGGGGCACATTTGGCCGAAAGCGTGACCTATAGCTCACGATTTTCAGCTTTTCTAGTCGTTCCGGGGTTACCGGTCCTGTCCAGGCATTTTTATTTTTCTGAGCACATTTGCCCGAAAGCGTGACGTATAGCTAACGATTTTCAACTTTTCTAAACATTCCGGTCTTACCGGAGGATTCTAGGATTTTTTCACACACATTTGGGCTTAAAGCGTGACATATAGCTCACGATTTTCAGCTTTTCTCGTCGCTCAACCACACGGAGCAATGGGAATTTTGTTCCTGAGCAGATTTCGCGAAAGCGCCACCGTAGCTCACGATTTTCGGCTTTTCTAGTCGTTTCTGGGTTACCGAGGCAGTCCGAGGATTTTTATTTTTCGGAGCACATTTTGTCGAAAGCGTGACCTATAGCTCATGATTTTCAACTTTTCTAGTCGTTCCGGGGTTATCGGGCAAGTCCGGGGATTTTTAATTTTCGCAGCACATTTGGCCGAAAACGTGACCTATACCTCACGATTTTCAGCTTTTCTAGTCGTTCTAAGGATAATGGGCCAGTTTGGGGATTTTTATTTTTTGGAGCTCATTTGGCCGAAGATCGATCTATAGCTCACGATTTTCACTTTTCTAGTCAATCCAAATACACGCGCAATCGGTATTTTATATTTTGAGCAGATTTGGCGGAAACCCCGACCTATAGCTCACGATTTTCACTTTTCTAGTCGCTAGGGCTACCGGCCACTGGGATATTTATTTTTCGGGGCACATTTGGCCGAAAGCGTGACATGTAGCTCACAATTTTCAGCTTTTCTAGTCGTGCCAGGGTTACCGGAGAATTCCGAAGATTTTTAGTTTCTCGAGTGTAACATCCCAAAATTTTAAATTTGAAAATATTAAACTTTTGAATTGTTTTTGCCGTGTATTCTATTTGAATTTGGATTTTTATAGTGTTTCTTAAAACTTTGGTTGAGGTTCTGATAATTAAAGAAAACTCATGAAAAACAAAACAAACATTAGTAGTGCTATAAAAGAAAATATGCAAATAATAGAAATTCAAATTCAAATTCCAAAATTTCCAAAGCTGCTCATTCTTTTTCCATTCTTCCCTCTCCTACAAGTGGGGCCCACCTTTTTCCTCTTTTCTCCCTATCTCCTTTTTCTTTTCCCCCTCCCGATCTCTCTAGCCGTTGGGCCCTCTCCTGCCTCAGCATTTCTCTTTCTTTTCCTCTTCCTCCTTTCTCCTCGCTGCTGCTCCTTGTGGCCGCGCCGGCTCCGCGTCACCCCCTTTCTTCTCTCTCTCGTTAGTCTCTGTCTCGCTCGGTCCTCAAGGCGGGCATGCATGATTGTCACACTCGAATCCCCGATCCTACCACACAGCTGCTGCTGCCACCATCACAATCCCGCTGATCGTTGCCTCCACGTCATGCCCTGCGCCCCGTCAGATCGGCCATCACTTCCCGAGCGCAGCATCCGCCTCCTCTCCGCCTTTAGGTAGCCCCGAGCTCGCGCCATCTCTCTCTTTCTCGCCTGCAGTGATTCTCCTTCCGTGGCAAGCATGCGCCCACTCCACCGCTGCTCGCCTCAAGGCCTCTCGGCGCTGGTGCTCGCCCGAGCGGTCACACAGACTCGCCGGGTCCCAAGGCCCTGCCACTGCTCCGCTACCGACATTGCCACCGAAATGACCACACGGCCACCCTCCTGCTGCCGCCCCTCTTCCGCCGCTTATAAAGCTGCTCGCCTCCCATTGCTCTCCCACGCCTCCTCTTCCTCTCCGGCCGTAATTGAGCCTTAGAAGCCCAAAATCACCCCGCCGTGCTTCTTCCCAACTCCGGCGACACCCTCGCCACGACCCCGGCCCACCCGAGCTCAATTCCCGCCTCCTACACCACCTCCAGAGCCTCACCACCATTTCGCCTCCCGGAGCTCCCGACCATCGCACATCGCCGCGGCCAGGCGACTCGTCTCCGCCGCCGCCTCCAACTCCGGCGAGATCGCCGCCGCCTCACCCACGCGCATCGCCATCAACTCCTCGACTTCCCTCGCACCTGTGCACCTCGGCGTCACCTCGCCGACTTCCTCGCCGCCGTGTCACGCACCGAAACCCGAACGACTCCGCCGCCTCGCTCGACCGCCGTTCTCCTACCGTCCACGGTAACTCCCGTGCTCCAGCGCCTTCCCGCCTCTCCTTCGTTCATTTCCATCGGCCGCCGCCACCGGCTCCGCCACAACCACCGGAACGTCGGCGAAGTTTTCCCGCCCGATCGCCGACCGGTCGTAGCCTTCGCCGTGATCGAGACCTCCACAAGAGGCGTGGTCAAGACCGACCACCTACAATGTGGTCGAAACCGCCGCCACGCGTGGTCGAGGACCGATCACAGATACCGTGGTCGGAGCCGACCTTCCATTAACGTGGTCGAACCGACCACCCGTAGCATGGTCGAATCCGGTTTTCCAACGTGGTCGCCGGCCGATCAGGTACAACGTGGTCGGCCGACCACGAAGTTGTTACGATCACGCTTAATTTTCGTAGTCGTAGCTCCCCACGACCACATAGTGATACTACCGATCACTATTCACCATGGTCAAGCCCCTCCGACCATTCACAACGTGGTTACAAGACTTCCGACAATGATCACCGCTTCACGCCGTGGTCGGCGCCACGACCACTCAATGTCATTTACGACCACCTCCCCGCTGCGTTACGACCGCTCCGCCGTCTTGCAACCACACATAACATGGTCGAAGCACTTTCCCCATGTTCACTCCTTCACATCGTGGTCGAAATATTTTCGACCACTCTATGCCTTTTACGACCACTCATGATCGAAATCGACCACCCACAACGTGGTCGGTGGTCGGTCGCAAACAATGTGGTCGGGTTACCACCACGCAGCGGCTAGGACCACGTTGTCGCTTCATTGAATCGCCGGGTCCCACGTGTCGATTTAATATTTTGGGAATTAATCGAACCGAAAGCATTCAAATGGGCATAACTTACTCATTTTAAGTCCAAATTGAATGAAACAAATTTCTAAATTGCCTAAATTCAAGATCTGTCCAATGGAACCAAAATTATAATGTTTGAAGCTCATCTAAATTTAGAAAATAATTTAGAGTAGCTAATACAATTTAAATTGATGCAAAATAGATTCGGGTAATTAAAATGGAATTAGTTGTCATAAAAGATTAATGTGCCCTTAGTGTGTGTTTTAAATCAAAATTAGTTAAAAGCATTGATAAAGAAAATGACTTTTGGTTAAATGTCCAAATTTAGTGTAGGTACCTTTAATTGTAACATAGAATATATGCATATAACATTTAACACATCACAATAAATCCCGAGGAATAATTTAGAATTGAAAATAACGTTAAGCCTAATAATAATCATAAATCCAAATAACAAAGTTAAATTGATTCCATTTGGATTTATGTGGATCTTTGAGTTATTTGCTTTTATTCGTGTTCACCGCTTAGCACGTAATTAGCAATTGAGTCCCAAGAATCAAGAAATCAAGCGTAATCAAGAGCAATCAAGATAAAGACCAAGCTCCGTAAGAAGCATTGTGTGAGCTCAAGATCATGTAAACCGCGCCAAAGTAGTCAATACTTTGATCATGTTGAACCTACATTTTATGCAAATTACTTTTGTTTAAATTATCAAATTGCATGTCGTTATTTTATGTACAAATACATGCTTAATTCAATATTCTAGTTATATGCCCATTGTTTACCTTGATTAATATTACACCCTTGTTGAATATCCGAATATGTGATCCTTGTCGCCTAGCGAAATTATGATAGTAACCTTTGAAAATAAGTCCAGAATTTATTACGCCATGCGTAGTGTTGCATAGATATTCATGGGCGTGAAAATGCCCAAGCATCACTTTTAATCATGAGAAAATTTGGTTGGGCGCCATGGTGGGAATGACTGAGAAAGGTTTGGGAATTATTATTTTATGCTCCCAAAACCCCAACTTGCTTGAATATCCGGGCGAATGGTTCGATGGTGTGTGTGTGAATGGTGCGGTGGAGGCACAAAGTGGGTTGTGGTAGAATCGCCCGATACCACTAAGGACCGAATCTTGTCATGATCTCCCACGAAAACAAAGGCAACCACAAGTCTCAGAAGTACAACTTGGCTAAGTAGTTGTATCGAAACTCCTGGACTCATCTCACCGGTAGTGGATTGAAGTGGATAAGCAAGGGCAAGGGAGGCCTAAAGGGACACCAAGGGAGGGTGAAGTTTTCCACTGTTCTAAGCGCTATGCGGAAGTGGAGCCCTGCGCTAGTAATCGTGGAGAACATCCTGCATAGATGGGACCCACCGCAAGTGGGAGAAGCCCATAAGGTGAGATGATAAAGGAACTAGATACTCGAACAATCACCGTGATGGTCTCGCTCAACCACATGACTAAGGAATCGTGTGGGGCAAGAGTTGATTGTCTCTTGTGGTGAAAGTGTACAAACTCGCAGAGTCAAAACTATTCGAATAGCCGTGCCCACGGTCATGGGCGACATGGGAAACTTAACCGATATAGTTCTGCTTCAAAATGATTTGTGGGTGGAATGGAAAAGTGAAGGCGCGCAAGGCCCTCGGTTTGAGTTGTCCCGGTGTCGCCCCGGTGGTAAGTTAAGCGGCTATAACGTCAAGGATTAAGCATATGGTGCGATGCCATGTAACGGTGGATGGAATCAATCGCCATCGTTATTGCATTCTCATATATATTACGCTTCGCTCAAACCGCTAAGTCTCGTGGAGGTTTTCTATGTATTATATTTCAAAAGCTAAACGATGATTAAGCTTCGCTTACAAAGTAAAGTGATAGGAAGATAAATAGAGTCGAGGAAGAGTGGATGATTGTTGTGGTAAATACATAACGATGATTGGTGGAATCATGCCGATTATAAAAAGAAAATATTAGAAAGGGGTTTAGGAGAAATAAATCGGTGGAGTCTATATGAATGGATGGGTTAGAAAGATGATCTAAATGATTTTTGGAAGATTAGAGTGTGCAAAAGAAATTGTTGGATTACGACACTAATATAAATTCTTGAGAGATGTTAGTAATAATGTGATTGATAGGATTTGATTAAAATACTGGAAGGATGAATTGAATTTTTGGGTATATCGGAGGAATAATAATAATTACCGGAGTATAATCTGGATTAATGATTTTGGAGAATTAGAAGAGGGTAAAGGTAATTGTTGGATTTAATGGGATTAACAGGAATTGATCTAGATAGATGATTTGAATTTGAGGAAATTTGGAGATATGATAATTGAATCATAAACTAGATTAATGATATTCTTGGTGCAGAAGTATTGATGAGTTAGTTAGAGATAAATAATGAAAATAAGGATGATTATGGAAAGAGCAATCTATGGTTTTGGATGACTAGCAGAAAGGATTGATTTGTTAGAAAGTTCTGATATGAATGATGCTCGGTGGATTAAAAGTAATCCTATTAGGGAATCATTGGAATTGTATAGGAGTTGGTGAACATTGATTTCAAGATTGGATTAGTATGAATTCGGAATACGTGAAGACGTTGGTGGATTCAAAATGGATGTATATATATATAAAGAGTTTGAGCGGAGGATTAGCTAAATGATGTCACTCGATGTTTGGAGTCTTAGACAGCAATAAATTCGGGAAGAATATATCCGGTGGATTAAGTAAATAATGACACCTATTGTTCGGGGATTTAGACAACAATTAGTAAAGGAATTGTGCATTTGGTGGATTGAGTCAATTATGGCAATCGTCGTGGGAAGTTTTAGGTAGCAGTAATAACACTATGGTTTTAAAAATAACAATGCTACCAAAAGCGATTTTTGGCAAATAAAACAACCCGAGCCTTTCCTTTGATAAGCCATGCATACTATATAATTGCATTCTGTATTGGCTCATGAGCACGGTGGTTAGTGTGCTCACACCGCCTCATAACAAATCCGTAGCGTGAATCGGATCGCTACACATCGCAATACTTTTGGGTCTTGATGGCAAATAAGATGAAGATGTCAAGGGCTTAGGTCGCGAACCTCCGCTTCGCCTGTGGGCATGTCCCAAGGTCCCACCTGTGCTGCTTCTTCTTCGCCGCTGCACTTATCGATTTCGGCCTAATCGGCCCATGAGTAAGTTTACTATTTCATTTATGCTTCCGCATGGTATGTATTTGATATCCATTTTCTGTAACTGTGAGCACTAACTATTGATCCAGGGATTAGTGCACTAAATCACAGAGGATTCCAGATAGTAAAATCTGGGGTACTACAGGGATGGTATCAGAGCATATCGACTGCAGGTCGTGACCTAGTTAGCCTGGCCGTTAGTTCCATGACTAGAAATATTTCTTTAAAAAAACACTATCTCCGAAAATACAAGTTATACTGCTCGTTCTTATCTCTCTTAGAAGAATTCCCTCTCATCTACATGTTGCCCCAGCCATTTCTACTTCTCATGCTCTCTTACCCTGAACTCAAAAGGATGAAAATCTAGTGCTCCTCTTGTAAATTCTCTTTGAAAACTTATTTTGGGCCAATAGTCATGATGCTTGAATTTAAAGCTTTATTTCAAAAAAAAAAAAAATTTTTATCCTTGGAGGACTGATTATCAAATGATTTGCGAAATTCATTTTCGAACTCATTTTGACAAACCTGGACCTTCCGAGGAAATTTTCATAAGTTAAACTACTTACCAAAAACTTATTCAAAACTTTACCTTGGTTTCTCAAATAGTTCAAAACAAAGTTATTTCTTGAAAGCTTTCCCTAACAAGGACTTCGTGTTTCAAAAATAGATCCTAAGGGTTAACCTTGGGGTGTTACCTTTGAAAGAGTTATGTTGGTGAAAACCTATTTTCCCTGGTTGGTTTTATCACCCCTAGTTAAAAGAAAAATCTTCATTTTGTTACAAAGTTTCATTGAAATAATAATATTAATAATGATAATGCTAGAATAAGAAATGATATCAAGCCAATCACCTCCAAATACTTACCTCTTCTTTCTATTGATTTGGGAAGAAAAATTTTGATCCACATCTCGTACCCATACTCCAAACAGTTAAGGTTAGGAGCGTTGAAGATCGTCATGAAGATAGAGTGGTTTCGCTTTTAAACAAACTATGCAGATGAACCCCAGCCCCTTATGTGTGCTTCCCGAATAGACGTTGTATTGTTGCAAGATTTCATTTTGGCCCTGCAGACCGCCTTCTTGCCCTCGGGCCCTATTTCGCATCACAGGAAAAGCTTGCTTTCAAAATTTGTGTGGTTCCAGTATCACCTCGACCTGGGTATACTCTCTTAAAAAAATTTTAATGGGTTTTAGAGTATCTTATCTCTACGATGTGACACTCATCTCATGTCGTTTCCCCTCACCTTTTCTCGAAAACCCTACTAGGCCCAATGGATGGAAGCAAGACCACTACCACAATCGAAAGAAAGAAGGAAGAATAATAATCGATGCTCGCAATAGCCCCAACCATGTGTACCAACCATCGCATGACTTCACTCTACGAGAAGGACCAAAGAGAGGGTACCATCATGAAAATAATAGCATCCCCAGTACTAAGCAAAGGCACTCGGAAGAAGAAAGGCAAGTGTTTCGATATGGCGACCAAGGGCATTATGTGAAGAATTGTCCCATCAAGGGAAAAACAAGCGAATAATGGATGCCGCCACCATCGCCCTCAACTCCGACGAAGGAGAACCAATGCAAAAGCTTTGTCACTGCACTGAGAAGCTACATCAATAATATATGTAGTGAGTGTGGCAAAGCCGACATGTCGCACAACACCGCCTCCACTACGACAACTTGGACAAGGAGCTTGTTTCACTGTGGACAAACCGGACATTACTACTACAATTGCCCGCCTCCCTCATTTATACTGCAAGAAATATCATTATCCTGATGATCGCCTCACAACTCTAATAGCTTGTAGGCGTTGGGAGAAAGGGACATGAGAAAAGTCAATGTACAGCCTAGCTGCCCCAACTACGAAGAAGACCACCCGCCAGAGAATGTCCCACCAAAGAAGATCACTGCTTTCTCTCTGCGAAGGACAAGACCATCGCCCAAGGATTGCTTCATGAGTCCGTTGCTAACCAAGGCAACTGAGATACAACGAATGAGTCTTCAAGTCGCCATAGGACTCGTTATGCCCGAGGTTAGAAAGGGCAACTAATGTTAGATGTCATTCATTTTAAGGGGGGTAGCAAGAGTAGACCAGATGTTGTAAGGCTACTATGGCGTGTAATCACTTTTGGGAGTATCGATATGATGTATGCCTACCCTGGAGATGCAACAGTTTGTGTTTGGCCAAATCAAACCAGAACACAGAGATCCGCAAAGCCAAAAATCTTCTGTAGGAAGGATTACGAGACGTACCCTTAGCTAAAATCACCAGCTTGTCAAGACCCTAGAGTGAGGGCAAGACCCCAGCAAAAGTGAAAGACCTCCCTATAGAAATACCCATCGTCACCTCTCAGATTCCTAAGGCCCTCTACCCCTAAGACACGCACCATTGCTACCCACCTATCGTTGTAAAACTCTACAACCGTATGTCCACCAAACAATGCGACTACTCCATTCGACGACAAGTGAAGACAACAATGTCAAGAACAAGTATTTGAAAGTCTACGACCTACCCAAGAGGACAATGTTTCTCTCTTCCCTTTTGACTTCTTCAAGTGCTAACCCTTGTTGTGCAGACTTTCACCTCTCTGTGAAGCTAACGAACTATACGTCAAGCAACACCTAACCTCACCTCCTTTCTTTCTATTCTACCGGAATCTCGGGGTCGAGATTCATTTTAAGGGGGGTAGGTTTGTAACATCCCAAAATTTTAAATTTGAAAATATTAAACTTTTGAATTGTTTTTGCCGTGTATTCTATTTGAATTTGGATTTTTATAGTGTTTCTTAAAACTTTGGTTGAGGTTCTGATAATTAAAGAAAACTCATGAAAAACAAAACAAACATTAGTAGTGCTATAAAAGAAAATATGCAAATAATAGAAATTCAAATTCAAATTCCAAAATTTCCAAAGTCGCTCATTCTTTTCCATTCTTCCTCTCCTACAAGTGGGGCCCACCTTTTCCTCTTTTCTCCCTATCTCCTTTTTCTTTTCCCCCTCCCGATCTCTCTAGCCGTTGGGCCCTCTCCGCCTCAAGATTTCTCTTTCTTTTCCTCTTCCTCCTTTCTCCTCCTCGCCGCTCCTTGTGGCAGGTCCACGGCCCGCACACCCCTTCTTCTCTCTCTCGTTAGTCTCGCCTCGCTCGGTCCTCAAGGCGGGCATGCATGCATTGTTGTCACACTCGAATCCCCCGATCCTACCACAGCCCGCTGCTCTGCCTCACACCGCAATCCCGCCGATCGTTGCCTCCACATGCCATGCCTCGCGCCTCCGTCGATCGGCCATCACTTCCCGAGCTGCATCCGCCTCCCTCTCCGCCTTTAGGTAGCCCCGAGCTCGCGCCATCTCTCTCTTTTCTCCTCGTGCAGTGATTCTCCTTCCGTGGCAAGCATGCGCCCACTCCACCGCTGCCGCTGCTGCTCGCGCTCCTCAAGGCGCTGAAGCCTCGCCCGAGCGGTCACACAGACTCATGGGGTCCCAAGGCCCTCCGCTGCTCCGCCGCGACATTGCCACCGAATGACCACACGGCCACCCTCCGTTGCCGACCCTCTTCCGCCGCTTATAAAGCTGCTCGGCCTCCCATTGCTCTCCCACGCCTCCTCTTCCTCTCCGGCCGTAATTGAGCCTTAGAAGCCCAAAATCACCCCGCCGTGCTTCTTCCCCAACTCCGTGACACCTCGCCGACCCCGCCCACCCGAGCTCAATTCCCGCCCCTACACCACCTCCAGAGCCTCACCACCATTTCGCCTCCCGAGCTCCCGACCATCGCACATCGCCGGCCGGCGACTCGTCTCCGCCGCTGCCTCCAACTCCGGCGAGATCGCCGCCGCCTCGGTCACCCACGCCGACGCCATCAACTCCTCGACTTCCTCGCACCTGTGCACCTCGGCGTCACCGCCGACTTCCTCGCCGCGGAGTGCCGCTGCCGAAACCCGAACGACTCCGCCGCCGCCGCCGTCGACCGCTCTCCGCCGTCCACGGTAACTCCCGCGTGCTCCAGCGCCTTCCCGCCTCTCCTTCGTTCATTTCCATCGGTCGCCGCCACCGAAGCTCGCCACAACCACCGGAACGTCGGCGAAGTTTTCCCGACCGATCGCCGACCGGTCGTAGCCTTCGCCGTGATCGAGACCTCCACGGAGCGGTGGTGAGACCGACCACCTACAATGTGGTCGAAACCGCCGCCCACGCAGTGGTCGAGGACCGATCACAGATACCGTGGTCGAGCCGACCTTCCATTAACGTGGTCGAATCCGACCACCCGTAGCATGGTCGAATCCGGTTTTCCAACGTGGTCGCCGGTCGATCAGGCCTGGCGTGGTCGGCCGACCACGTGTTGTTACGATCACGTTTAATTTTCGTAGTCGTAGCTCCCCACGACCACATAGTGATACTACCGATCACTATTCACCATGGTCGAAGCCCCCCCTCCGACCATTCACAACGTGGTTACAGCACTTCCGACAATGATCACCGCTTCACAGCGTGGTCGAAGCGCTTACGACCACTCAATGTCATTTACGACCACCTCCCGCTGCGTTACGACCGCTCTGCCGGTCTTGCAACCACACATAACATGGTCGAAGCACTTTCCGACCATGTTCACTCCTTCACATCGTGGTCGAAATATTTTCTGACCACTCTATGCCTTTTACGACCACTCATGATCGAAATCGACCACCCACAACGTGGTCGGTGGTCGGTCGCAAACAATGTGGTCGGCCACCACCACGCAGTGGCTAGGACCACGTTGTCGCTTCACGAATCGCCCGGGTCCCACGTGTCGATTTAATATTTTTGGGAATTAACTGAACCGAAAGCATTCAAATGGGCATAACTTACTCATTTTAAGTCCAAATTGAATGAAACAAATTTCTAAATTCGTCTAAATTCAAGATCTGTCCAATGGAACCAAAATTATAATGTTTGAAGCTCATCTAAATTTAGAAAATAATTTAGAGTAGCTAATACAATTTAAATTGGATGCAAAATAGATTCTGGGGTAATTAAAATGGAATTAGTTGTCATAAAAGATTAATGTGCCCTTAGTGTGTGTTTTAAATCAAAATTAGTTAAAAGCATTGATAAAGAAAAATGACTTTTGGTTAAATGTCCAAATTTAGTGTAGGTACCTTTAATTGTAACATAGAATATATGCATATAACATTTAACACATCATCAATAAATCCGAGGAATAATTTAGAATTGAAAATAACGTTAAGTTTAATAATAATCATAAATCCAAATAACAAAGTTAAATTGATTCCATTTGGATTTATGTGATCTTTGAGTTATTTGCTTTTATTCGTGTTCACCGCTTAGCACGTAATTAGCAATTGGAGTCCCAAGAATCAAGAAATCAAGCGTAATCAAGAGCAATCAAGATAAAGACCGAAGCTCCGTAAGAAGCATTGTGTGAGCTCAAGACCATGTAAACCGCGCCAAAGTAGTCAATACTTTGATCATGTTGAACCTACATTTTATGCAAATTACTTTTGTTTAAATTATCAAATTGCATGCTGTTATTTTATGTACAAATACATGCTTAATTCAATATTCTAGTTATATGCCCATTGTTTACCTTGATTAATATTACACCCTTGTTGAATATCCGAATATGTGATCCTTGTCGCCTAGCGAAATTATGATAGTAACCTTTTGAAAATAAGTCCGTAATTTATTACGCCATGCGTAGTGTTGCATAGATATTCATGGGCGTGAAAATGCCCAAGCATCACTTTTAATCATGAGAAAATTTGGTTGGGCAGTCATGGTGGGAATGACTGGAGAAAGGTTTGGGAATTATTATTTTATGCTCCCAAAAACCCCAACTTGCTTGAATATCTGGGCGAATGGTTCGATGGTGTGTGTGTGAATGGTGCAGTGGAGGCACAAAGTGGGTTGTGGTAGAATCGCCCAGATACCACTAAGGACTGAATCTTGTCATGATCTCCCACGTAAAAAAGGCAACCACAAGTCTCAGTAAGTACAACTTGGCTAAGTAGTTGTATCGAAACTCTGGACTCATCTCACCGGTAGTGGATTGAAGTGGATAAGCAAGGGCAAGGGAGGCCTAAAGGGACACCAAGGGAGGTGAAGTTTTCCACTGTTCTAAGCGTTATGGAAGTGGAGCCCTACGTTAGTAATCGTGGAGAACATCCGTGCATAGATGGGACCCACCGCAAGTGGGAGAAGCCCATAAGGTGAGATGATAAAGGAACTAGATACTCGAATAACACCGTGATGGTCTCGCTCAACCACATGACTAAGGAATCGTGTGGGGCAAAGAGTTGATTGTCTCTTGTGGTGAAAGTGTACAAACTCGCAGAGTCAAAACTATTCGAATAGCCGTGCCCACGGTCATGGGCGGACATGGGAAACTTAACCAGATATAGTTCTGTTTCAAAATGATTTGTGGGTGGAATGGAAAAGTGAAGGGCGATGCAAGGCCCCGGTTTGAGTTGTCCCGGTGTCGTCCCAGGTAAGTTAAGCTGCTATAACGTCAAGGATTAAGCATATGGTGCGATGCCATGTAACGGTGGATGGAATCAATCGCCATCATTATTGCATTCTCATATATATTACGCTTCGCTCAAACCGCTAAGTCTCGTGAGGTTTTCTATGTATTATATTTCAAAAGCTAAACGATGATTAAGCTTCTGCTTTTACAAAGTAAAGTGATAGGAAGATAAATAGAGTCGTAGGAAGAGTGGATGACTGTTGTGGTAAATACATAACGATGATTGGTGGAATCATGCCGATTATAAAAAGAAAATATTAGAAAGGGGTTTAGGAGAAATAAATCGGTGGAGTCTATATGAATGGATGGGTTAGAAAGATGATCTAAATGATTTTTGGAAGATTAGAGTGTGCAAAAGAAATTGTTGGATTACGACACTAATATAAATTCTTGAGAGATGTTAGTAATAATGTGATTGATAGGATTTGATTAAAATATCGAAGGATGAATTGAATTTTGGGTATATCGGAGGAATAATAATAATTACCTGAGTATAACTGGATTAATGATTTTGGAGAATTAGAAGAGGGTAAAGGTAATTGTTGGATTTAATGGGATTAATGTGAATTGATCTAGATAGATGATTTGAATTTGAGGAAATTTGGAGATATGATAATTGAATCATAAACTAGATTAATGATATTCTTGGTGCAGAAGTATTGATGAGTTAGTTAGAGATAAATAATGAAAATAAGGATGATTATGGAAAGAGCAATCTATGGTTTTGGATGACTAGCAGAAAGGATTGATTTGTTAGAAAGTTCTGATATGAATGATGTCGGTGGATTAAAAAGTAATCCTATTAGGGAATCATTGGAATTCAGAAGTAGGGAGTTGGTGAACATTGATTTCAAGATTGGATTAGTATGAATTCGGAATACGTGAAGACGTTGGTGGATTCAAAATGGATGTATATATATATAAAGAGTTTGAGCGGAGGATTAGCTAAATGATGTCACTCGATGTTTGGAGTCTTAGACAGCAATAAATTCGGGAAGAATATATCCGGTGGATTAAGTAAATAATGACACCTATTGTTCGGGGATTTAGACAACAATTAGTAAAGGAATTGTGCATTTGGTGGATTGAGTCAATTATGGCAATCGTCGTGGGAAGTTTTAGGTAGCAGTAATAACACTATGGTTTTAAAAATAACAATGCTACCAAAAGCGATTTTTGGCAAATAAAACAACCCGAGCCTTTCCTTTGATAAGCCATGCATACTATATAATTGCATTCTGTGTATTGGCTCGCGGAGCACGGTGGTTAGTGTGCTCACACCGCCTCATAACAAATCCGTATGTGAATCGGATCGCTACACATCAGCAATACTTTTGGGTCTTGATGGCAAATAAGATGAAGATGTCAAGGGCTAGGTCGCGAACCTCCAGTTGGCTGCCTGTGGGCATGTCCTCAAGGTCCCACCGTGTGCTTCGCTCTTCCGCTGCACTTATCGATTTCGCCTAATCGCCCATGAGTAAGTTTACTATTTCATTTATGCTTCCGCATGGTATGTATTTGATATCCATTTTCTGTAACTGTGAGCACTAACTATTGATCCAGGGATTAGTGCACTAAATCACAGAGGATTCCAGATAGTAAAATCTGGGGTACTACATCGAGGCAGATTTGGTCGAAAGCGTGACCTATAGTTCACGATTTCAGCTTTTCTAGTCATTCCAGCGTTACCGGCGCAATCGGGTATTTTTATATTTTGGAGCAGATTTGGCCGAAAACCTGACCTATAGCTCACGATTTTCAGCTTTTCTAGTCGTTCCGGGTTACTGCACCACCAGCATTTTATTTTCCTAGCACATTTGTTCGAAAGCGTGACCTGTAGCTCACGATTTTCAGCTTTTCTAGTCGTGCCAGGGTTACCGGAGAATTCCAAAGATTTTTAGTTTCTCGAGGAAGACTGGCTTGTGCACGCACAGCCGACGTAGAAGGGACAGTCCTACTGCTAGCAGATTGGTTCGCATCGCTAGGCGTCTCTACCTTACCCGGGGGCTTCTCCCTCTTCTTCACAATCACATTACAAGCACAAGGTGGCTTCTCTAGTAGGTCCTTAGTTAGCTTCACACATTTCTCATCCAATGCAATCAAGTTAGATTTTAGTTTGTTACAACTAATGCATGGTGAGCTAACAGGTCCTTAGAAGCAAACCGAGCCAACTTCTTATCATGATCAATCATTTCTTGAAACTGCTTGGAAATGATTCAAGCTCGCTATCGATTTAGGACAATTCACACATGAAGCAATAGGCTCAAGTAGAAAAGCTTGTAATTCAGAATTTTATGATCCGCCTGCTTTAGGTTCATCTTCAAATTGTTACAACTTTCACAAGTCTCGGGCAGATCGAGAAGCAATGTATAAAGACCTCTAAAAGCATTATCCTTATCCTCACATGAGGTGCAAGAAGTAGTCTCAACGGTAGATGAAGGAAAACAATCCTAGACATCTCTAGTTCAATGAAAGCACTAACATTCTCCACCTTAAGAATATCTAGCTCGAGGTCACACTATCATATGAAGTCCTTAGCTTTTCCATATCACCAATCAAGGCGGGGCATGTATCACATTCGTCACAAGAGGAAGCGGATGTAAGTGAAGTAAGCTCGTGACAATCTAGCTACTTCCTTCTCTAACTCAAGACACCTAGCCTTAGCTCTAGCATGAAATCCACCTAGCTTAAGAAAAGCATGATTGAGCTGGTCATAGGTGGGGCATACCTCATCCGAGTTTGAGTACACCGCTATCGCTCGGTTAAGCCTCGAGGGCCATGAAGCACATGCCGAGAAGTCTTCGCCGCTCTTGGGGTCTTGATCACCCGTCCGTCGTCGTCGCTCCATCCCTCCACCTCGCCGAGGTCGAGGTCGTCGAACGCGGAGAGGACGCGTGGAAAAGCTTCTTGGCCTTCCCAAAGTCGCGAACTTCTTCTTGCCTTGCCCGAGCCGGAGGCTTCTTGTTGCGGTTCTTGTTGATGTAGTCGTTTTGCCGGAACCACCAACGCCGCTTTGCCCTTCTCCGCTTGGGGCGGTTGTTCAATGTGGTTGGGGCCACCACACTCAAAGCAAATCATCGGTCCTCTTCTTTTTCCGTCCTCCTTCTCTTGTAAGCATGGGAGAACTTCCGAGCTAGGAGGGCCACCGTTCATCCTCTAGTCGCCTAACCGATCATCGCTACATCACGAGAGCGCTAGGAGAACCCGCAAAGAGAATCGGCGAGAAGAACCGTGGTCGGTGGGATCCGTGACTAGAGCCATCGACAGACTTCGACCGACGAGAGACTATGTCATCTCGTGAGTCTTGAGGCGCGAGTAAAGCGCATCAAGAGTCAAGGTCGAGAGGTCCGTGGTGTCCTTGATGGTGGTCACCTTCATTTCCCAAACCCTAAGATCGAGTCGCGAAAGCATCCGTCGAGCGTTATCCGAGTCGGAGTATGTGAGACCGACCGCCGGAGATTGCTCAAAATCTTGTGAAAACGTGAAAAGCACTCGTCAAGGGACTCTCCAAAGAAGCATCTCGAATTTGTCAGATTCGCTGAACCGATCCTGCCGAACCGTCTTGATCCGGGAGGTGCCTCATGGTATGCATCGAGGGTCACCCGGATGTCATGAGCGGACGACGTGAGAGATGCGATCAAATTCGCTCGCTCAATCCTCGTATGATGATGTTCCTTGCCTTTGCATTTGCCTCAACATCAACCATGTTCCCTAGATTGATGTTCTCATCGGCGGAACAACAAATTGTATTTTCACCTTCCGCCAAATAGCATACCCCGAGCTCGGATATATGTTTCCATTCGCTCTTCCGAAGGGTAATCCAAGCCATCGAAAATAGGCGGCTTGGTGGAATACTTGTCTGTTGCCATGGCTCTTTGAGACCGGTTAAGATCTATGAAGAAGAGCTAACCGCTCGATACCAATTGAAGGACCGAAATGGCAACAGAGGGGGGGTGAATGGTGCCTTAAAATTCTTCCCCTGAGACAAACGAAATCACAGCCGAAAGACAAAGTTGTAAAACAGACAAATGCAAATCGACCGATCGCAGACCGTGGTCGAAAATCAAAGCAGAAGAAGACAATAGTCGGCAGTCGAAAAACATGGATCAAGCCGTGGTCGAAGCAAGCTTAAGAGGTAGAAACCCGATTTTGTGACACCGCAATGAAAGCCAATGAGTGGTCGATCGATCGTTTCTACGAGAATGTAGAAGACACCAAGCAATAAAACCAATCGACAACAGAGAAGATAGTCGCCGACAAAGATGAACAAGAAATACTATAGTCGACCGAAAACAGAGCAGCTCCAGGCACGACCGCCGTGACAAGAACTCAGAGAACTTTTGCCACAGAGAATCAAAACGAATGAAACTTGAAACCTAGCAAGAACAAGATATTTAAAAGTGAATTTACCAAGAAAATCAAAAGTCTTTGCTAAGGATGGAGAGAGTGCCTCGGTCGAACTCAAGACAAAGTAACCGTAAGCGGCAATCGAAAACACAGAATTTCTCTCTTGAATTTTGCTCTCGGAATGAATTGACCAAGTGGTCTTAGAGTATGAATCCCAGCTCGAGCAAAAGGATACAAGCCAACTCTCAAAGAAAATACATAAAATGTAAGGAAATCGAGAGGGCAAATGCAACAAGTAAATCATCTCAAAACAAGGAATGATACACAGAGATGAATCCAATCTCTTCTATTGCATATGGAGGTTTCTACAACCACTCCATCGGAGGTACACGAGCATCCATGCTCTTACCCAGAGACAACTCACACAAGATAGAGAGGAACACTCAGAGCACTCAGGGGACAACCTCTGCACAGACAAACACGAGCTCAAGTCTCTTTTCCACGTAAATTAGACTTTACTAAACCTTGTCAAAATGTAGAACAAACCAGTCTACAAGGTCCACAACATCTCAAGGAACCCAACCGACCAAACCTCACCGTAATCGGACATGAAATGCACCTCACGACCAATTTTAGTGATCCCGCACGACCACGGTCATCCAACCGATAACGTGGTCGAACGCGTTTCGACCACGCTCACCGCGCTAACGTGGTCGTAGTTCTCCGAGCGCACAACGCGTCGCACCACCGAAAGTGCCATAACGTAGTCGGGCTCTTTCCCACAACGTGGTCGAGGCCTCGAGCCCCACAACGTGGTCGTGACGCCCACCGACCACGCCAAAGTGGTCGAACGCCCGACCGCCCAACGTGGTCGAGGCTCCGATCCCACAACGTGATCGTAAACCCTAACGCCGAGTGCCGACCACGGTCAAATCTTCCGAGGGCTCCGCAACGTGGTCAAGCTCGAGCGCCACAACGTGATCGAACGCCCCAATTGCCAACGTGGTCGTAAACCCTTCCGACCACGCCAAAGAACTCGACGTTGTTTCTACTGGAACCCGATACTCGCAACGTGGTCGTCGCCACCCGATATGCGCCAACATGGTCGTAACGCCTTCCGACCACCGCCGCTTTGCCGAGAACACCTCAACGTGGTCGACGCGCTCCCGAACGAATTCGACCACGACCAAACGTGGTCGTATGGCATGCTACATGGTCGTACGAGCCAGGGACAAGTCGTACACGACTTCATTTCGACCAGAATTAAGACTTTGCAATAAAAGCCCCAAACAAACTCAATTTTCCTTCAAACAAACAACAAATACTCATCACAAAGATGGGATCATTTCCACATGATCTCTCAATCTCCCCTTGATGAGTATATTGACAAACACCGTGAAATAAGAAGTTGAGTTTGTAGAAGACTACATGGTCCAAAGAATGAGAATAAAATTATGACCATGTCGACAGAGAGAACACTAGAGTAATAGAATAAAGAGCAAATTGATCTCCAAAGCTCTAGCAAGTTCCCAGAAAAAAAAATTTCTCTTTTTTTTTTATCCAATCTATTCTCCCCCTTTTGGCAATAAACACATCAAGTATGCAAGAGAGAGAATAAGTCATAATGATGGATGGAATGGCTGATTTGATTACTCAAAGTATGCAGAGCCATGAGAATTATCCAAAATGACCAAAATGTATTACACCAAGCCATAACATATAAGTATGCTTCAAAGATCATGACTATGTATGTAAAGTGAAGCTAAGCAATGTAAGGTATAATCTGATTTTTTTAGTTTGAAGTGCTTAGCAAGTCAAGTCAAACAAGATTTTAGTCTAGCTAATGATATCCATAAATGATGCAAACCATGTCAATGGGCTAAATGGAATCGAGAAGCTAGTGTTGAGCCAACTAGAGTGCTATTTATTCAAGAAAGATACATTTGTTTAAGTACACTTGAAATTTTAGCAATTGAGCACAAATGACATTTTTCTTTAGAGATCACATGGTTGTTTTCAACCATCTTTTATTCACTCATGTGCTAGACCTCAAGCCTTATGCGACCACTTCAAGCAAGGAGCTTAAGAAGATGATCTTGGTCATCCAAATCTCCCCTGAGTTCATGCCTTGTGCAATGGCAAGCGCCTCATGAGAAGAAATTGGTGAGATCAGTTTTTTCGCACAAAAGAGATCTTTTTGCTTTTAAAAGATTGTACTAACTTATGTGTCATCAAGAAACTATATAGCTCAATCTATTGCTCAACTAAGATTCAAGACTTAACTCACCTATTTGACATGGCGAGAATCATAAAAGGATAACACAAGGCTGACTAGTCTCAAATATGAACAAGACATGAATTAGGTCAAATTTGGCATTTTAATTAACCTATCATGGCAAAGACTTGACTACACATATAAAGTCATGATCGATTAGCAATGGAGCACAAATCATGGCAATGTGTAAAGCATTGAAAGCATGTCATAACCGGATAATAATCAAGGCTCAATGTGGTTATATTACAATGCGTAATGCAATGCGTAAAATCTAGCTCCCTCAACATGTGATGCGCTTTTAGTTCAAGTTGAGTTTAAGTCAAAATTAAAATCTAGAAGTTCCCAAATGAACTCCCCAACCAAAGCAATAAAAATCAAGAGTCGGCAAATAAATCAGAAAAAGCAGTCCTTAAAGCATAGATAAGATATAGAGGATACTATGGCTCGATCGACTCTCATCTACCCTATATGTCTCCGTGACAACAAATTGCCGAGAAAACGCACACCAGAGAGCAAACACGCACTGCTCACCCGAGGGTGGCCCAACCTCGCTAGAACCTAAAAGAAGTGAGTGAGCTCAACCTAGTGAGATAAGAAACAGCTATCCCGAAGCACAAGATAAGAGCAAGAAGTCTAAGCAACTCGCAAGAGACACACTCTAACCTATGCTAGAAGGACTAAACCCAATGCACCAAAATGCGATGCAACAAGAAGGATATAGAAGCACAATTAATATGATAAAGCAAAGAAAGCCCAAAGCTCCCCTCACAATAGTCCGTAAGGACAAACCACCCCAAGCTCTCCCGCAGAAATGAAAACCTCGTGCTATCCAAAGGCTTGGTGAAGATATCGCCAACCGGTGGTCACTTCCACAAACCGAGCACGATGTCACCCTTCTCTACATGATCTCAAGAAAATGATATTCGATATCGATGTGCTTGGTCCGAGAGTGCTGCACTGGGTTCTTAGCAATGTTAATCGCAGACGTGTTATCGCAAAAGAGCGGAACACGATCGATAGCAACCCAAAGTCCCGCAGAGTCGAGACCATCCAGCACTTGGCTACAAAGAATCGGCCGCAACAACGCATTTCGCCTCTGCGGTGGATCGTGCAACACCGGACCGCTTCCTCAAGACCAAGAAACGAGAGAAGTGCCAATGAACCGGCAGTGTGTCGGTGTTTTCCTATCTATCCTACACCGCAAAGTCTCGCATCCGAATAGGCTCTAAGGGATAGACAGATGAGGAAGAGTACCGATACCATAGTCAATGGTAGCTCGAAGGTACCGAAGATGCGCTTCACCGCCGCGGTGAGATACGCGAGGAGAAGCTCAAACCGCACAAAGACACACGTAAAAGTGTATGTCCGGTCTCGAGGCGTTGAGGTACAAGAGAGAGCCAATCATACTTCTCAACTTTTGATCAACTGCTCGCCGTCCTCATCTCGGGTCAAGTGTGGCCGTAGAAGCCATCGGAGTCGACACCGCTTTCCATCACTCATGTCGAAACGTCTCGTGAGATCACGGTGTACTTGCCTTGATGCAAGAAGGTACCCTCCGAGTCTCGCTTGATTTGGAAGCCAAGGAAGAAAGTCAACTCACCCATCATGCTCATCTCAAACTCGGTGCTCATGACATCCGAGAACTGTGAAACTAGAGCATGGGAAGAGCCGCCAAAGATGATGTCATCGACATAAATTTGGGCGAAAGGTAAGGTCATTGCTGCCGCGAATGAACAAAGTCTTGTCAACTTTACCCATCTCAAAATCATGTCTCAATAGATAGGACTTAAGCCTCTCATACCAAGCTCTAGGGGCTTGCTTAAGTCCATACAATGCTTTGGAAAGCTTGAAGACATGACTAGGGTATTTGGGGTTCTCGAAACCGGAGGTCGCTCGACATAGACTTCTTCCTCAATGAAGCCATTGAGAAAGGCACTCTTGACGTCCATCCGTAAAGCTTGAAACCTTTAGAAGTCGCAAAGGCAAGCGAATTCTAATGGCCTCAAGACGAGCTACAGGGCAAAGGTCTCCTCGAAATCCGCACCCTCAACCCGGAGTACCCTGCAACCAGCCTAGCCTTGTTTCAATGACTACCCCATCCTCACTTTGCTTGTTCTTGAACACCCATTTGGTTCCAATGATATTTTGATCTCGAGGGGCTCAACAAGCGCCCGCACCTTGTTTCTCTCGAAACTCTCTAGCTCCTCATGCATGGCGTTGACCCAAGACTCGCCGATAAAGCATGGCAAACGCCCTGGGCTCAAAGGAAGCTACGGGCGAGTGGAGATGTAAAAGCGACACGCCGACTTGGAACGTGTGACTCGCTCAAATAGATCTCCAATCATCCGCCGTAAGGATGAGATTTTTGGATATGTCTTGGAGGTCCCGGATGAGATGAAGAAGTGGCCTCTACCTCGTTACTCGACGGGTAGGAACAGAGCCACTAGCTCCGTAATAGCGTAGGTAGTGGTCGATCGCCTCGAGGTGCAAAGTGGAAGAAGGCACCTCAAGGGGTGGAGAAGGGACCGATCGGGTAGACAACCCTCATCTCCATCATCCTCATCATCCACAAAGATGGTCTCGGACCGCTCTAGTGAACTCGAGATATCGGGCCTAGTCCCTGACCGCCTCATCGAAAGTTACCTCACGTGTTTCTATCATTTTGCTAGACTCAGCCTGCACCCTATAGGCCCGCCAAGAAGTCGAGTAGCCCGTAAAAAGTCCATCACAAGAACGTGACTCGAACTTATCTAGGTTCCGGACTTCAAAATAAAACACTTGCAACCAAACACACGAAAATGAGAAACACCGGCCGCCTGTATCTCAACTCATAAGAAGTGCGGTGCAAGTGTGCCCAAGAAAACTCGATTGGAAACATGGCACGCGGTGGCTATAGCCTCACCCAAAACTTCCGCGGTGTAGAGTACTCATCAAGCATCGCCCCGCCATCTCGACCAAGGTACGGTTCTTCCTCTCCACAACGCCATTTTGTCGGGGACGATGGAGAAGAGAACTGGTGCTCTACACTGCCTCACCACAGAAACTCTCAAAGTAGGAATTTTGAACTCCGTGCCATTGTCATCGCGGATCGCTCAGAAGGCACCCGAAGCTCAATGTAAAGCCTCACCAAAAGACCTCGAAAATATGTAAACGCCTCATCCTTCGAGGCTAAGAAAACACCCAAGAGTACCTCGAATAGTCATCGACTACAACAAGAACGCACCACTTCCCTCCCGCCGACCGCACTCGAGTGGTCCAACCGTATCCATATGGAGCAACTGTCCTGCATCGGTCATAGTAATCGTGACCGGGAGGATGAGAAGCGGCAACCATCTTGCCGTGCTTATGGAGCGCAAACAAGATCTTTGACCATCTTGAGTTTCGCGAGACCACGAATGAGATCGTGGCCGCTAACTCGGGTCAAATGGTCAAATCCAATATGACCAAGTCTCCTATGCCGTAAGGAAAGATCGCGGACTCGTAAGCAAGCAAACAACGGAGAGGATCACCGTAAGACTCGTAAAAATCAGCACGAAGATCCTCCCAAAACGAGAAATCCATAAACCGTACTACCAAGAATCAAGAATTTTGCGCTTGTTTTTCTTAAACTCACCTCGAAATCGCCATCGGTGAAGTCGAGAGACCGAAAGCAAATTGTACCGCAGCTTACTAACCAAGGCAACATCTTTTAAAACAAATGAATCATTAATGCGCCTTTGCACCTTTGGCGATGACTCGCCTGTAAGAGGCGCTCCGAAAGTGATCGCCTCATCACCGAGCTCGGCAAGGAAGAAAACCAACGGAATCTCCGGTCATGTGTCGTGAACACCCGAGTCTACAAGCCAAACCTTTCCTTCCTCGCCCGTGAACCCGAGTCAACAAGAGAGCAAAGTCTCAAGATCGGGATAAATCAACATAGATTTTGGCACCCAATACCGAGTCACACGCCGAGCGTAAGAAGTAGTCACACACGATCGACCTCTAACTACCCTCACCCTCCGTCGCTCAAAGAAGGTAAGGTCTATGTGCGCACTGGTCGCTGCCGGGTCCGACTACTACGGAGAGCGAGTCGAGCACCGGCAAGACGCGATCACGCCACGGTAGCTATCTCGATGGAACGAGATCACCCTCGTGACGGCCAAGTCACGACCGAGGGAGCACGAGGACTAAAAACAGAAAACTCCGAAAACCAAGTCCCTGGTGCGCCCAAAGCTACCAACAAGAGCAAACCTAGACCTCGTGTTGGTCTTAGGTGCACTCAAGGTCTGGGGCTGACCCTGAATACGCCTAAGAGACTCAGCACGGTCTCTTCGCGCGATCTTGGCGTGCTTGAAGCATTGGTCAATCAGATGCCCATCCTTCTGACAGAAGGTGCAATGATACTTCGCCTTCTGAGGGGCTGAAGTAGCATGAGATGGCTTCGCCCGAGAGGTCAAGTCGCAGTGAAATCACCTTGTCGCCGAAACCCTTGGACAAAGCCCACGATCTAAATTGAACTTTCTTGTTCTTGGCTTGACCTCGATCACACTCTGGCTATGGGTCCGAGCACGACATGTGGATATTTTCTCACATCCTCACGGAAATTATATCCTAGACCCCGCTTGAACTTGCAAATTTTTGATTGGTCTAGAATAAGATTGAGATCCTTCTTGCCTCCTACAAATTTCTCGAGAGTGTTCATAAGGTACTGACACTCCCGAAAGAGAGAGGTGCAAGAAGAGCAAGGAGGAGGAGAAACAGCAGGTAAGGGAGCAGGAGAACAGCCCAACAACAGAGGGAAGATCGGCTTGTGCACGCACACCGACGAGAAGGGACACCCCATCGCTAGCAGATTGGTTCGCATCGCTAGGCGTCTCTACCTTACCCGGGCTTCTCCTCTTCTTCACAATCACATTACAAGCACAAGGTGGCTTCTCTAGTAGGTCCTTAGTTAGCTTCACACATTTCTCATCCAATGCAATCAAGTTAGATTTTAGTTTGTTACAACTAATGCATGGTGAGCTAACAGGTCCTTAGAAGCAAACCGAGCCAACTTCTTATCATGATCAATCATTTCTTGAAACTGCTTGGAAATGATTCAAGCTCAAGATCGCTTTAGGACAATTCACACATGAAGCAATAGGCTCAAGTAGAAAAGCTTGTAATTCAAAGAATTTTATGATCTCGCCTGCTTTAGGTTCATCTTCAAATTGTTACAACTTTCACAAGTCTCGCAGATCGAGAAGCAATGTATAAAGACCTCTAAAAGCATTATCCTTATCCTCACATGAGGTGCAAGAAGTAGTCTCAACGGTAGATGAAGGAAAACAATCCTAGACATCTCTAGTTCAATGAAAGGACTAACATTCTCCACCTTAAGAATATCTAGCTCGAGGTCACACTATCATATGAAGTCCTTAGCTTTTCCATATCACCAATCAAGGCAGGGCATGTATCACATTCGTCACGAGAGGAAGCAGATGTAAGTGAAGTAAGCTCGTGACAATCTAGCTACTTCCTTCTCTAACTCAAGACACCTAGCCTTAGCTCTAGCATGAAATCCACCTAGCTTAAGAAAAGCATGATTGAGCTGGTCATAGGGGGGCATACCTCATCCGAGTCGGAGTACGCCTCATTGTCGCTCGATTCGCCCTCGAGGGCCATGAAGCACATGCCGAGAAGTCTTCGCCGCTTTGGGGTCTTGATCACCCGTCCGTCGTCGTCGCTCCATCCCTCCACCTCGCCGAGGTCGAGGTCGCCGAACGCGAGAGGACGCGGTGGAAAAGCTTCTTGGCCTTCCCAAAGTCGCGGAACTTCTTCTTGCCTTGCGTCTGAGCTGGAGGCTTCTTGTTGCGGTTCTTGTTGATGTAGTCGTTTTGCCGAACCGCCAACGCCGCTTTGCCCTTCTCCGCTTGGGGCGGTTTGCTGAATGTGGTTGGGGCCACCACACTCAAAGCAAATCATCGGTCCTCTTCTTTTTCCGTCCTCCTTCTCTTGTAAGCATGGGAGAACTTCCGAGCTAGGAGGGCTACTGTTCATCCTCTAGCTGCCTAACCGATCATCGCTTACATCACGAGAGCAGCTAGGAGAACCCGCAAAGAGAATCGGCAAAGAACCGTGTCGGGCGGGATCCGTGACTAGAGCCATCGACAGACTTCGACCGACGAGAGACTATGTCATCTCGTGAGTCTT
>JAYGGG010000786.1:0-92119 GCA_036346245.1 Bonia amplexicaulis | reverse complement strand
ATCAAGTTGGCCTTTTCTAATGGGAACAATCTTGGCGATCGACTAATCACGACAACCCGCAAAGGCGGTGTCTCAAGCATGTTGCTCTTCAAGTGATGATATAGTTTATAATATGGAACCTCTTTCGATGATGACTCACAAAGTCTCTTCTATCAAAAATATTTTTGCATAGGAATGGATGTCCTCGTGAATTGGAACAAGTATCCAGAGATATCTTGAAGAAATGTGGTGGATACCATTAGCCATCAATACTATAGCTAGTCTTTTGGCTAGTAACAAGCAAATAAAACAAAGGATGAGTGGTATACTTTGCTCAATTCTATTGGTCGTGGACTTACGAACACGCTTGTGTGGAGGAGATGCAAAGGATATTATCGTTTAGCTATTACGATCGCCTTGTCATTTGAAGACATGTTTATTATATCTAAGTATATTTCCGGAAGATTATAAGATCGACGAGATCAATTGATATGGAGGTGGATAGTGAAGGTTTTATTCGATGTAAAAACAACAAACTTGCCTATTTGAGCTCGGAGAGAGTTACTTCAATGAGCTCATAAATAGAAGTATGATCCAACCACAGATATCGATAAGGAAGGCGGTAGAAGCTTGGTGTACATGATCGATGCTTGATCTCATCGTGCCTTGTCAAGGGAAGAAAACTTTGTTGCTATATTGGATGGTACCGAGCAAAGCACGCCTATTTCTCAAAGCAAGGTTCGCAGGCTATCCCTCCAAAATAGCAAGGTAGATGAAACCACACCTCTTGATTCCGTGTCACAAGTGAGGTCCATTACTATCTTTCCACCTGCTATTAATCTAATGCCGCCCCTTTCGAGCTTTCGTGTTTTACGTGTATTGGATCTTCATAAATGTGATCTTGGGGAAAGTAGCCCTCTTAGCCTTAGGCATGTTGGGAGTTTATTTCACTTGAGGTACCTGGGTCTAGCAAATACAAGTATCCATGAACTCCCAGCAGAGATAGGAAAGCTGCAGTTTTTGCAGGTGCTGGATGTAAGAGGCAATTATGGTCTAAGGGAGTTGCCGTCGACTATTGTTAAGCTGAGAAGATTGATGTGCCTACTTGTTTCCAGCAACAGCATTAGTTTTCCAGATGGGATGGGGAATTTGACACCCATGGAAGTGCTACACGTGGGGGCGTGCCCAAACATTGTGAAAGAGTCGCAATTTGACAAGACCGAGGAGCTCGTAATTAACTTTCTGGTCGTGAGAGCTTTGAGGAAGTTTTCGGTTTGTGGAGTCTCTATGCAACCCGCAATATCCAAAGTCTAGCTATCGGTGATTGTTATGGATCCATAGATCTCTTGGGGAAGCTGGGCGCCCCTCAACACCTCCATGAGTTTTATCTCGGCGCATCGCCATATGGTCTACACTACCGTGGGATCCCTCGCTTCTCTCGAACCTCTCCAAGTTGTCAATCCGTGTCAAGGAAATGCGGCAGGAGGACCTGCAGATCCTTGGGAGGTTGTCGGCTCTTCGTTCTCTCGCAATAGTGAGCATCCACCAACGCAAAGGTCGCTACGTCGGTCTTGATGGATTCCAATGTGTGATATTCTTCCAAGTACTTTGTCATCGAACCGGCAAATAATGTTCCAACGAGGAGCTTTGCCAAGGGCTCAAGAGGTTGAGTTCTATCTCCATGTGCGGACGGCAAAGATGATGGCAGGTGATTTCGACGGGCACGGGAACTGATCTCCCTCCGTCGGTCGCTGTCATAATTCGTGATGACGGAGCCACACCGGGAGGCCATGGAGCGGAGGCTGCGCTGAGGCACGCAGTCGATGCCCATCCCAACTATGCTGTAGTTAAACTTGTGCATGGTTTCTAGCTTCATGCTGTAGTTGAATTTAAGCCTGTAAAACTCTCTTAGCTCTAAAACGAGACGTCATGTATGCCTGCTTCAATGTTTCGCATTATGCTTCAATCTAATTTTAATTGGACTATAATTTCTACTTAGGAGGATTAAGGGGACTACATAAATCTATAAGGGATGGCTATAGAAAATCCAAACCATAAACCAACAATTCCTAAAAAGAAGGCGTACAAGAGGATTAGAAGCTAAGTTATTATGTAGTATTAGATTCTTATATAGGACAATGATTCAAATGTCCTAAAAAGTTCAAGAGAATTGTGAGAGTAACAATCTTTCGTACTCTTTTAAGGTTGCGCTTAAAAAATTTATGATCGGTTTTATCAAATCTTTCTCTCTCGTCGTGATTGTTTCGTCGTCGTTAATCGGTTCTCTCTACGAGATTTATCTACTTTATTCTTAATACCATGTATGCTTGTGCCGTATCTCACAACTCGATCGATTTAAGGGCTACTACATGAGGATATCAAAGTATAACAACACAAATTCAATATTGTGTTCTTTTCTTGAAATGTAATTTCCATTCTTCGTCTGTAAAACATGTATCTATTCATGTACACAAAGAATAAATAATATGTTATAAGGAAAACTCTGGGAATCAGATTATGCTAACTGCAAAGCTGGTTGCAGAGTTGGTTGATCTTATCATCTGTAGCATCAGCTATAATGTAGCTCCGGTTTATGCCTGTGCCTTTACAGGTTAAGTTCAAGGTATTCGCTCGTTGAGCTGTCTGTAAGGGAAAAGAATTTAGTAATATGCATAGTCAATCAGTCAGCATGATAACTATGAATCGTTACAAGCAGCATACATAATCACAAATCTGTGGGCAGCAATAAGCAACTGCTTCCACTATGCTTATAATTTCTTCAGCTTGTTATGTTTCATTTTTTGGCAGCAATAAAAGCAATTGGAGAGGCAAGCAAGAAGGCAGTTTGGACTTTGGACAATCATACCGTGCAATATGTTGGCGATGAGATACACTTCCATCTTTTTGTAGGAACACAACTGAGATAGTGACACCAAGAACAGTGATCGTTTGCATTATATCCTTGAAAAAGCAGAACTATAGCCATGGTAAACCTGTAAATTTTAAATGAGAGGTTCATTAAGCACAAAACAGGTTATAAAATACCTGTCCATTAGAGCCTGAAGAGGAAGACATGTGAACTTACCCGACAATAAGCATAATAGCAGCAGCTAACCACAATATGTATTGGTATGTCTTGTGCTTGCGTTTCACAGGAGCAGTTTGCTGTCCAGGTGCTGCTCTTTTCTGGTTGATCCAAGCAAACTGTGGGCGAATAAACACAACGAATCCAAGAAGGAACCCAGATATAAGCCCCCAATATGAGCAAAGTTATCCACCCTGCAGGGCCGTGCCCCACGGGGTGCGGGCGTCTTGACCGACAGGCCCCCAATTTCTAGGGCCTCAAAAATCAGCTCAGCAGGAGAAGGCACATGTATTCGTGTGAGGCCAGAGCGCCAGATAGGGGTAAAAACGGATCGGATACGGACGGATAATATCTCTATCATATTTATTTTCATATTTTTTTTGAATACGGATAACTCGAATACAAATACAAATACGAATAATATCGAATACGGATCGAATACTGAATCGAAATAAATACGGTTCTGAATATTTATCGGAACATGAAAACCCTTAAACTATACATCTAAAATTAACAAAATACATAAATAGTTCATTTTGTCAAAATATTCATGAAATCTAAACAAGCATAGTCTTTTATCCATAATAAATATACCCAATAGTCGATCATAACATAACTACATAAGTAGCAACAACGTGCAATTCATGAAATACACATGATGACATAATAGCAATTTGAACAAGCATAAGAATATTTCATTCATCCATTTCATCCACAAGTCCTCCATGATAGCAATTTAAATAAGCATAAGAATACTAGGCTTACTGTATTAGTATCCGTATCCGTATCCGTTTTCACCCCTAGCCCCGAGCCTAGCTCGAGTCCGTCTTGGCGTCTCCGTGACGACTTCGCGTGCGTGGCGCTGTATTCTCGGCTCCGAGCCACGAGGCCCCAGCGTTCGTATTTCTCTTGTATTCGTGACTTCGCGGTTCGTGTTCGTCTCGTCTCGCAGAGTGCCCGGCGCTCGTCAATGTCCATTCATCTAGGGCTATGCCGTTACTTAGAGCTTTATAGGGCCTCCAAATTTCACGCGCGGCCTGCCACCAGGAAGTATCCCAAGAGCCGGGTTCACCACGATTACAAATACCGAGTTAACGGTCGCCCACGAAAAAGTTAAAACAATCACACCATTTAATATGTTGTACTCTAATTCCCTCCTTATGCGTAGCAACCCTAGATCGATTAGAGTTTGTGAGATACGGCACAACGTGCATTATGTCAAGAACAAAGTAGATGAATCTCGTAGAGATAACCGAAATAACGATAACGAAACAATCACAACAAGAGAAGATCTCGTAGAGATAACCGAAATAACGATAACGAAACAATCACAACAAGAGAAATATTTAGAAGCGGTAGTAAATTCCTTGAAGACTACCTCAAAAGAGTATAAGGATTGTCGCTTTCTCATGACCCTCTCGAATCTTTTAAAACCCTCGAATCCTTACCCCTACATTAAATAGATGTTACCCTACATGAAAATATTTAACGAAGCCGGCCGTAAATTCCTTGAAGACTACCTCAAGTATGATGTTACGCTCTCTATCATTAAATAGATCATCAAATCTTGTTACTCATTTAAGGTCTAGGATTCACATACAATCTACTATACATTCATGAAATACTGTTCCATTTTAAAATGTCCAAAGAAACTAATTACTCATTAACAGAAGCAAGGCCAAGAAACTAATTATTCATTAACAGAAGCAAGGCCATGGAAAAAGATTGTCAGGGCTATACAAGTTCAGATGAAAATTGTGAAGAATGCTTCTACTTACCAAACCCAAATTCTTGTTCAAGTCGAATACCAATAAATATAAGGCATAGCACATTGATGAGTAAATGAACAACTCCAGCATGAAGCCAGATAGACGTAATCAGACGCCAACCTTGGTGACCATGGACAACCTTAGACACATCAAGAGCTCCCATCTTCAGTAGCCTAGCATTGAAACAAGGTTATTTTTAGCCTATGGAATTCCATTATGCATAACAAATATACTGTTGTCCTTGCTCCATTTCCTGCTTTCTTTCACATGCGGTCATGCAAACAATTTAGTGATTTAGTTCACTGCAGCGCTAAGCAGACGTTTGATACCGTGACTTTAAATCTAGTGATGAAACAGTTCCAACTTCACACAAGGACGATATGGAGCAAGGATCATGGCTTTGAAGTAAAGATCATGCACGGTTCTCAGCTAGAGGACCTCTCGGTCTCTATCAAGATCGAGTTGACCATGGTTATCACGGCATACTTGGTGACTACGGCGCAAGAGCGCCAGGATGCCATGGTGTCCGGCAAGCACCATGGCGTCGCCAGCGGAAACAGTGAGCACAACGCCGACTGAAGCGAGCGGCTACGAACAAGGATTCGTTTGGGCCTCTTTCTCTTGCAAGTGCAGTGGGCTGCAAGGCCCACTTGCCTGTGTACACCGTTCCCATGGACCAAGCCGAATCCTCTGGAAAGAAGCTAGATCAAGCCAGCCAACCAAGCAGACGGCCCGTCCCCGCATGTCAGCAGCAATCCATCCTAACTCGATCCCCCTTGCGCGATCCAGCTGCGCTCATCTCCCACCTCGCCACCGGCGATGTCCTCCTCTGTCTCCATGGTCGGCCGCATCGACCTCTCCACCCACATCGTCGCTGCCGCACCCGGGCCGATCGCCAAGATCGTGCACCCCATCGCCTCTTCTCTTCTCTTGCTGCCGCGACTCCTCTTCTCCTCCTTCGCCACCCCATCGCGTCCTACTCCGGCCACGGGATGGGAGTGGGCTGACAAGTCAAGGCAAACCTCCATGGCGTCCCCTTGGACCGCCACGATGCCAAGGCGATGACTTGGCAACGCCGTGACATCCATGGAGTAGAGGTTGATGAATATAGTCCTTTACTCGTTTCAAATGCTAAATTAGATGAAGTGCATTCTTCTTAATGTTTATATACCTCGTACAATTTTCACCTCAAATACTTGAGGATTTCTAGTTCACAAAAACAAAAACTTGTTCATGTAGTCACAAACCAAACAACTATGGATAAAACGAAGAGTCCTAACAAAAGATGGATCAAACGAAGTAAGTAGAAAAGAGAACCAGCATGGATTGTCCCAATTCCAAGTGATAAATAAAACGAGCATCAGTGCTGGTCTCCCAATTGCACAGTAAACATCGAATGGAAGCAACTTGAGCATGAATATAAGCTATACTACCCAAGTTGGGAGATAAAAGAAAACATCATCTTGTAAACATTGTATGTGCCATCTATCTGAATAACTCGAGAACAAACACATAAGGGTTTAGCTAATAAAAATCTCATCTTTGAGTCACCGTTCGTGCTACCTAAACACCAAGGCAAGCATTGATCAGCTAGTAGGCAGAAAAATGAGAACGTGGTAAAATGTCATCGTCGAGTCACGGTTCCCACTATCTACGTGAAGGAAACCAGAAATTTATCAGGTATCAGCAGACAAAACATAAACAGCACAAGTAAAACTCATCCTGGAGTAAATTGAGTTTGTGTCGCTACAATTCTGCTACAATCCTGGAGTAAAACAGCACAAGGAAGGAGCAGGGCAAGAGAAGAGAAGCAATACATACGTGGCGGAGGAAGGGCCGAGGAGGGGGTTCTCCTTGAGAGGCTGGAAGGCGAAGCGCCCGAGGAAGTTTGCGGTGCAGTCGCCGGCGTTGCGCCTTTGGCAGTCGTTGACGTACATGGTGACGAGGAAGACGACGACGCAGGAGAGGGCGGCGGCGGGACGAGCCATGGCGACCATCGGCGGTAGTAGGGCGCGCCCTGAGCCTCCCTTGGCGCGGTTGCACCGGCGGCGGCCTGGGCGGGGCTGAGGCCCTTGGGGCGCTCGACGCGGACCTCGACGTCGGGCTTCATGGTTTGGTCTGATTCGGGAGGGAGAGAGAGTCCGGTGATGGGTGCCGGCCGGCCGGAGACGGAATTAGGATGGAGCAGGAAATGAACTGGGAGGAATCATAATAATAAGGAAAAAAGCTTGGGTTTTGGTGTGAAGTTGGGCTTTGCAGCCTTACGGGAGACAAGAAAGGAGCAGACCAGGAAGCCGTCCCGTCTAGGCGAAGCAAGCTACGAAAAGGAAACGCAGAGTTAACAACAAGTGTCAGTCAGGACTCGGAGAGAAGATGAGGGATACCATGGGAGCGATGGATATTACAGACATTGGGCCTCTTTTAACGGTTTTATAAACAAATTTTAATTTTATTATAGTATCTGACTTTTAAATAAAATATTTTTAAAATAAGATCTACAAGTTAATTATAATACACATTAAAAACTCAATATATATATCAACGAAAATCAGCGATAACCTCTCTCGTGATTTCAGTCATGACTAAAATTTAAAATTTTAGCTAAATATTATAAACCGCATCATGTCAAAGCAGACTCATTACTACGCTTTGGTTACGTGTAGAGATCATGAGAGGACATGCTGATGCGATCGTCGTGCTGTGGCGAAGTAAATGAACAGATGAAGAAAGGAAGAATATGGGCTGTTCATTTGCGTTTTTACTTATAATTTATTTTACACTACAATTAATTTATTTTATATTATAACTTCTAATAATTTTATATAATTAAATTTAAAATGAAAAATATGTTAGTCTATCATAGATAATATAAATAAATACGGAAAAAAGACAAAGAAGCCTCAAAAAACCAAAAAGTCAGAAAAAAACGAAATTAAGGAACAGTGAACTAGAAATCAAAAGCTAAAAGCTAAAACCGAAACAACGAAAACATATGTGTTGCCGCTTTGCTTGCTACTCGTGTTGGCCAACCCACCCACACTATTATAAAAGAGGTCAAATTGGACACCTACATCACAGACGATTTCTAGGAACTGTCTATCTTGTAAGTATCACAGACGGTTCATACGAATAGCCATCTTTAGCTCCAAATTTGCGTTTTAAGCTTTAAGTCTTTGGTTTTACCAAAAAAATTTATTTTCCCTTCGGAATTTGGGTTTCATCTCAACTGCAAAGTTTTAGATCTCGTCGAAGATGGAAAGGAAGTAGGCAATGACAAATCTGCACTATTCTAAATCGCCAGCATAGAAACTGATGATTTTGACATAGAAGCTAAAAATAGTATTCGTTGCCTTTTTATTTCATTATTTAGAAATTTTTCTGCATTTGTTTTAGATTGTAGTTTAATGAAGGATGTGTAAGTCTAGCTTACATTAGCCAAGTTTCTTATAAGAACCGCCAGCGAGGAGCCAAAGTGATAGCACTATCCATTTAAATCCTCCATCCTCATAAGAACCTAACATAGCCGAAAAATGGAAAACCAAGCCAAGCCAAGACCGAAAAACCACCGCAAGGTACCACAGCTAGAGAGCCCTCCACAAGACACCATGGGATTACAGTGAGGGCAAGAGCATCCTCAAATTCTTGGCTCATGGGTATAGCAAGTAGAGCTGTTTATTCCTTCCTGCATTTGCACCCATTCACCCAAACAGTTGATGACTCTTGTACCTCTGCAAGAGAGACGACATGTTTAATTCATTTACAAATCAAATATCTAATCATCTGTAGCACCCGAAAATAAGAAAGAATCACATCGTTTCAAAAATCCAGCAATCATCTTATCTAGCAATAAACCCATTTAATTACCTTCCTAACTTGGCTTGAGAGGCTAGTTTAAGGGCATATCTTTTGTTCCACCGTGTGCATATCTCCATCCCCTCAAGTAGGCATCTCTCTCGATCGGGACCCTTGGCGTGGCGGCGTGCAGGCCGGGTGGCGCGGATGGACGTTGGCAGTGCGCAGGGCCGGGCACACGACGGCGACATACATGGCCACGGCGGCCGAGCGGCGTGGCGGGGATGGTTCGGCTGGGCGCTAGGCACCAGCAGGCGATGGCATGCAAGCCAGGCGGCGGTGCGGGCTAGGTGGTAGGGCGGCTGGGCAGCGCGGCGGTGGTGGCGTGGCCGATGCACTTACTGAGATTCCCTAAATATCGTATTTGCTCTTTTATTCTCAGGTAAAAGCTAATGAAGTGATTGCGACATACATAGAGCCTATTTGGCGCGTACTTAGCTTAAATAGATGAAAATTTTAAATTTTGGTCATTTACTGCAGATTCAGCGAGATAGATACTCACTTGCGATTTTAGGGTACGATGTTAGACTTTAACGTGTAGATCGTTATTCATCTTGTAATAATTTTTTTAAAAAATTTTTTTTTTAAAAAAAAAAAAACCCCCAAAATTTCCCCAAAAAAGGTTTGGGGAAAAATTTTTAAAAAATTTTTTTTTTGGGGGAAAAAAAAAAAAAAAAAAATAAATTTTTTTATTTGGTTTTAAAAAAAAAAATTTTTTTTTTAAAAAAAAAAAAGGAATTTAAAGGGAAAAAAAAAAAAAATTTTAAAAAAAAATTTAAAAAAATTTTTAAAAAAAAAGTTTTAAAAAAGGATCCAAAAAAAAGGGGTTTTTGGAAATTTTTTCGGGGGAAAAAAAAAAATTTTTTTTAGGGTTTTTTTTTTTAAAAAAAAAAAAAAATTTTTCCCCCCAAAAAAAAGGGGTTGGGGGGAAAAAAAAATTTGGGGGGGAAATTTTTTTTTGGGGAAAAAAATTTTTCTTTTTAAAGGGCCAAAATTTTATTTTTTTTTTTAAAAAAAAAAATTTTAAAAAAAATTTAAACCCCCGGGTTTTTTTAAAAAAAAAATTTTTTCTTTTTTTAAACCCGGGTAAAAACCCCCTTTCCTTTTTTTTAAAAAATTTTTAAAAACTTTGGGTTTTTTTTTTTAAAAAAGGGTTTTAAAAAAATTTTTTCCTTTAAAGGGTTAAAAAAAAAATTAAAAAAAAATAAAAATTTTTTTTTTAAAAAAAAAAAGGGCCCAAATTTGGTTAAAATTTTTTTAAAATTTAATTTCCTTTTTTTTCCAAAAAAAAAAGGGGGGGGAAAAAAAAAGGGGGGGCTTAAAAAAAGGGGTTTTTTTTCCCCCAAAAAGGGAAACCCCAAAAACCCGGGTCCTTTTTTTAAAATTTTTTCCCCGGTTTTTCCCTTTCCCCCCAAAAATATTTAAAAAAATTTTTTGGGGAAAAAAACCCCCCCAAAAAACCCCCCAAATTTTAAAAATTTTTTTAAAAAAAAAGGGGGGGCCCCCTCCCAATTTTCCCTTCCAAAAATTTGGGGGGGGGGTTTTTTTCCCCCCCCCTTTTTTAAATTAAAACCCCAAAAAACCAAAAAGGGGGGGGGCCAATTTTTTAAAAAAATTTTTTTGGGGGGGCCCCCCAAAAAAAGTTCCCCGGGGGGGGGGGGGGTTTTTTTCCCATTCCCCAAAAGGGAAAAAGGGGTTGGGGGGGAACCCCCCCTTTTCCCAAAAATTTTTAAAAAAAAAAATAAATTTTGGGGAAAGGGGCCCCCCTTTTTTAAAACTTTGGGTTTTCCCGGGGGGAAAACTTTTAAAAAAGGGGTTTTTGGCTTTTTTTTTAATTTTTTAAAAAAAAATTTTTCCCCCGGGGGGGTTTCCTTTTTTTAAGGGAAGGGAAAAAAAAAAAAAATTTTTTTAAAAAAAGGGGCCAAAAAAAATTTGGTTTTTAATTTAAAAATTTTTTTTTAAAAAAAATTTTCCCAAAATTTAAAAGGAAAAAAAACCCCCGGGGGGGTTTGGGGTTTTAAAAAAGAAAAAAATTTTTTTTTCCCTTTTTTTTTCCCCTTTTGGGGAAAATTTTTTTTTTTTTTTCCCTTTCCCCCGAAAAAAAAAAGGGAAACCCCCCCTTTTTTTTTTTTTTTTTCCCCCCCGGAAAAAAAATTTTTTTTTTTAAAAAAAAAAATCCCCCAAAAACCAATTTCCCCCTTTTTTTTTTTTTTTAAACCCCCCCTTTTTTTTTTTTTTTCCCCTTTGGGAACCGGGGGGGTTTTTAAAAAAATTTTTTGGGGCCCTTTTTTTAAAAAAAGGCCCCCCCAAATTTTAAAAAAAAAATTTTTTTTTTTTTTTTTTTTTTTAAAAAAAAAAGGGAAAAAAGGGTTTTTTTTTTCCCCTTATTTCAATTTTTTAAGGATTAAAATTTTTTTTTTAAAAAATTTAAAGGGAACCCAAAAAAAACCCCCAAAAAAAAAACCGGGGAAAAAAAATTTTTTTTTTTAAAAAAAAATTTAAAAGGGTTAAAAAAAAAGGGGAAAAAAATTTTTAAGGGGAAAAAAATTTTTTTTCCCCCCCTTTTTTTTTAAATTTTCCCACTTTTTTTTTTTTTTTTTTTTTTTTCCAAACCCTTCCCGGGTTGAAAAAAAAATTAAAAAATTTTTTTTAAAAAAAATTTTCCCCTTTCCAAATTTTATTACCCCAAAAAATTTTTTCCCCCGGGGGGCCCCCCCTTTTGGGGGGTTTAAAATCCCCAAAGGAAAATTTTTTGGGGGGGAAAGGGGTTTTGGGGGGGGGGTTTAAAAAATTTAAATTTTTTTTTTTTTAAAAAATTTAAACAAATTAAAAAAAATTTCGAAAAAAAATTTCCAAAAATTTTAAATTTTTCCCTTTTTTTTTTGGAAAAAAAAAAAAAAAAAAAAAAAAAAAAATTTTTTTGGGGTTTTTTTTAAAAAAAAAATTTTTTAATTTTTTCCCAAAAGGCCCCCCAAAAAAAAAATTTAAAAAGGGGTTTTAAAAAACCAAAAGGAATAAAAATTTTTGGGGAAAAAAATTTTTTTTCCCCGCCCTTAAGCAAAAAAAAAAAAATTTTTGGGTTTTTGGTTTTTTTTTCCCCCCCCCGGGGTTTTTGGGCCCCCCCCCGGGCCCCCCCCGGGCCCCCCACCCCCCTTTTTTTTTGGGGGCCCCCCCGGGGCCCCTCCCTTCCCGGGGGGAAAATTCCCCCCCGGGGGGGGGGGGAAAGGGGTTTTTTAAAAATTTTTTAAAAAAACCCGAAAAAACCCAAAAAAATTCCCCAAAAAAAAAAAAAAAGGTTCCCCAAAAAAAAAAACCCAAATTAACCCCAAAAAAAAAAAATTTTTTTTAAAATTTTTTGAAACCCAAAAGTGTTTTTTTTAAATTCCCAAAATTTGGAAAAAAAAAAAAATAAACCAAAACGTTTAAAAAAAACCAAACAAAAAAAAAAAAAACAAAAAAAATTTAAAAAAAATTTTAAAGAAAAAAAATTGAAAAACCCCTTTATTTTTCCCCCTTTTCCCCCCCCCCTTTTTCCCCCCCCTTTTCCCCCTTTTTTTGGGGGGGAAAAAATTTTAACCCCTTTTTTTGGACTTCCCGGGGGGTTTTTTTTTGGGGAATTTTTTCCCTTTTTTGGTTTTGGGGGGTTTTTTTCCCAAAAAAAAAAATTCCAAAAAAAATTTCCCAAAAAAAAAAACCCAAAAAAAATTTTTTTTTTTAAAAAACCCAAGGGGAAAAAGGGGTTTGGGGTTTTTAAAAAAAAAAGGGGAAAAAAGAAAAAAAAAAAAACCCAAATTTTAAAAAAAAAAAAAAAAAAAAAATTTAAAAAACCCCCTTTTAAACCAAAAAAAAAATTGGGGGAAAACCCCCAAAATTTTAAAAAAATTTAAATTTTCCCAAAAATTTAAAAAATTTTTTTAAATTTTTAAAAAAAACCCCTTTTTTTTTTTTTTTTCTTTCCAATTCCTTTAAAAATTTTTTTGGGTTTTAAAAAAACCCCTAAAAAAAACCAAAAAATTTAAAAAAACCCAAAAAAAAAAACCCCAAGGAAAATTTAAAATTTTACCCAAAAAAATTTTTTTTAAAAAAAAAAAGGCCAAAATTTAAAAAAAAAAAGGAAAAAACCCCGGGGGGGGGGCCCCACCCGGCCCCCCTTTAAAAAAAAAAATTTTTTAAAAAAACCCCCCCCCCCCCTTTCCTCCTTTCTTTTGGGGCCCCCTTTTTTTCCCCCCCAGGGGGTTTTTTTTTTAAAAAATAAACCCTTCCAACCCCCCGGGGGGGGGGGGGGGAAAAAAAAAACCCCCCCCCCCCTTTTCCGGTTTTTTTGGGGGGCCCCCCAACCGGGGGGGGGGGCCAAAAAAAACCCCCAAACCCCCCCCCCCGGGGGGGGGTTTTTAAAACCCGGGGGGGAAAAATTTTGGTCCCTTCCCGGGGGAAAAAAAAAAAAGGGCCCCCTTTTTGGGAAAAAAAAACCCCCCCTTTTGGGGCCCCCCCCCTTTTCCCCCCAAAAACCCCTTGGAAAAAAAAAAATTTTGGGGCCCAAACCCCCCGGGGGTTTTTTCCCCCAAAAAAAACCCCTTTCCCCGGCCCCCCGGAAAACCCCCGGGGGAAGGGCCCAAAATTTGGGGCCCCCCCCGGGGGAAAAAAAAAAAAAAAGGGTTGGTTTAAAAAAAAAAAAATTTTTTTTTTTTAAAAAAAAATTTTTTTTTTTTTCCCAAAAAAAACCCCAAAAAACCCAAAAAAAAAAAAAAAAAAAACGTGGTAAATTAAAACCAGGGGTTTTCCCCCAAAATTTAAAAACCCCGGGGAAAAAAAAAAAAAGGAAAAAAAAAAAAACCCAAAAAAAAAAAAATTTTTTTTGGGAAATTTTAAAAAACCCAAAAAAAAAAAAAAGGGGGAAAAAGGGGGGGGCCCCCCGGGGGGCCGGGGGTTTTTGGGGAAGGGGGAAAAAAGGGGGGGGAAATTTCCGGGAAAACCCGGGGGTTTATCCTCCGAACCAATTAAGATCAACCGCTTTGAGAATTGTGTCTTTCGAACCGAAGTGAAGTAACCCCTCAACTGTGATGCTCTCCTCGTTTCCATGACAATGCAGCTTCTCCCGAGCCCTAGCAACCAACTCACTAAACGACGGCCGATCACCGAATATCGAGGCACCATTTGCATTTCAACAAATTGAACATTTCTATAATCATCACTTGTCACATCGCCTCCATGATAAAGGTTCACTAGGTTGTCCATCTAGTTCATACACAAAACCAAAATTAATACCTTTAAGCGAAATTTTGGATAAATCACATGCATACTTGTTTAAGCAATAAAATATCTAAATGAACCCTTTCCCATTCAAACATCTATATAGTCACATGAGATTTTTATTTAATATCATACTTGTCTAAATGAACCCTTTCCCATTCAAACAAATATAAACGCACTCTTGTTCAAACATCTATATATCTAATAGGATCCAGATATAGTCACATGAGATTTTCAGTTATAATATGCAGCCTACATTGTCTTTTTGAAGTCAAACACATGCGCATTGACGATGCACGAGAGTTGCGTTCTTCATATATATACCGATGCGTGCGTATAGTATCTCTCGTCCCTATGAGCTTGTTTCCTCCCATCCATCACTAGCTTAATTAGCTACACACGCATCACACTCACTCCTCGCTCCCATTTCTCTCCAACCAAACCAACGCCACGAGCCCCCAACCATTCAATTAGCTCACCGCCCTCAGTCACCTTCTCCTCGTTGCTCCATTGATTGTTTTGTTCGATCTCTCTCATCTGCTCGATTTCATTCTACTTCTAAGACAAACAACAAGACATCTTAATTGTCATTTGCTCGGCCAAACAGAGGCCACTGCAAAGCCAAAATTCACGATATACTAGACATTCACCTTGAAGGCTTGCGGGGCCGGGAGGCGCCGGCGGCCGGGAGGCGTGGGCCGGGAGGGCCGGGCGGGAGGCGCAAGGCCGGGAGGCTTGGCCGGGAGGCGCCTGCCCCGGGAGGCGGCCGGGCGGGAGGCGGGAGGCGGCGGGGAGGCGGCGGGGCCGGGAGGCGGTGGCGGCGGCGGCGGCGTGGGCGGAGGCGCTGCCGCCGGGAGGCGGCGGGCCCGGAAGGCGCTGGGGCCGGAAGGCGGCGAGGGCGGCGGCCGGGAGGCGCTGGCGGGAGCCGGGAGGCGGCGGAGGCGGCCGGCCGGAGGCAGGCGGCAGTGAGCCGAGGAGGCGGTGGCCGGGAGGCGGTCACAGGGCGGGCTGAGCTCGCGGCGACGCGAATGAATGTTCGCCCGCCGACCGGTAAATGCCGCTAGCTCGCCAAGATCCACGGCGCCGAGGTCGGAGCCGTGGATCACGGCGCCGAGCTCCGCCACGTCGGCGCCACGCGGGTGGGCACGGGGCGGGCTGGGCCTCGGGCCGTGGTCCACGGCCGAGACGCAGTTACCTCGGCGCCGTGATCCACGGCTCCGACCCTCTGGGTCCAAAAACGAATTAAAACCACCAGGGGTCTAAATGTGAATATTTTTCAAAAAAGGGCTTAAATAGAAAAAATTCGGTCATGCAAGCATTCATACATATCCCTTATCTAATTTATTCCTCACGTCACAAAATAGTAACATTTTTAATATTTATGAGCATGATTCCTAAAATATAGATTTGACCATTAATTTCCGGGATTATCTACTTATAAGATGACTAATATTTTATTAAGCATAAGGGGTCACTCTTTTAGACTGTGATTTATGTATTTTAGTTGAAAATTTTAAATTTTGGCTATTTATATGAGAGAATACGAAAAGACACTTTGAACTGATATAGTTAAAGTTAATACAGTATCTACTATAATCAATTTGTAAACTCTATCTTAACAGCTTGAGCTGGCAGCAGCACGGCACCGAAGTACCCAGGGTCAGCGACACTCGTACCAAACTCACCTAAAATACACATTCTTTACGGTGCGCGTGCACGAGGGAGGCCGCGACCCGCAGCAAGCGCAAAGCACTCGCGGAGCTCCGTAGAGAAGACAATATGATGCCATGGTTCATGGTTGAGAAGATAGGGTCTGTTATTTTCGACTGAAGTTAGTGGTTTTTGTTATAGTATTTAACTTTTAAATAGGGTATTTTTTTAAGACGAGGTTTACAAGTTTATTGTAGTATATGTTAAAAGCACAATATCTGTATTAATTAAAATCATAAGTGTGTATCTCTCTCTATAATCTATGTCGCAAACAGCTAAAATTTAAAAATTTCAACTAAAAACTATAAATCGTAGCCATGCCAAATAGGCTCTATTGGTACAATGGCTTTACAAAGAAAGTTTGGACACATCTAACACCTTTGCAATCAAAAAATCCAAATCTGATCCTCGAAGGAAAAAAATTCCATATCTAGCTCCTTGCCCGACCGCGGGACTATGCCGTGCCGACACGTGTTCGATCGTGCGGTCCGGGACCGCACGACTGCATCAGATGGGTGGGTCGTGCGGTCCGGGACCGCACGACTCTCCGCTCACCGTGGACCGAGCGCACGATTAAATTTGCCGACCGCGCGACTCCGTCCTGACCGCGAGATTCGTCTGTTGACCCCCGGTGAACAGTAGAGTCGTGCGATCCCGGACCGCACGACTTAGCTACAGTGCGGTCGTGCGGTCCCGGACCACACGACCGGACACGTGTCGGCACGGCATAGTCCCGCGGTCGGGCGGGGGGCTAGATATGGAATTTTTTTGCTCTGAAAGCCAGATTTGGAATTTTAGGTTGCAAGGGTGTTAAATGTGTCCAAATTTCACAAAGAAGATGCAGCCGCATGCTCCGTTGGTACAACAGCTGGGCTGATGAGCCTAATCAATCATGGGCTGTCGAGACCTTGCAGGTGTCAACATATATGCACGGAAACACAGATCCGCATGTTCAAGTTGAGGTTGCTAACGCTATCAACAATAATGATCCATCTTTTAAAAAAAAACAATGTTCCATCTCAAAGAAAAGTATCAACAATGATCGGTGTTAGTTTCAAAAAACGAAAACTAATGTTCGGTGTTACTAATTTCATTTGTTTTCCTTTAGGAGAATCGGTGTTATTTTCATGTGAAGAATAGCATCAGCACGTCTTGCGTGTGTAAAATTAACAAAAATTGTGCCGTTAACCTGGCTTGTTCGTCTTATCTCATATGGCACCAGTGGCGGACCCAGAAAAAAAATCTAGATAGGGCGAAGTCCAGTGACGGACCCAGAAAAAAAAACTAGGTAGGCTGAAGTCGGAAGCGTGAAATAAACAGTAGTACCTAAAAGCAAAACAATCCATGATCAAACTATATTGCAATCACACTAATAAAAGTATGTGATACGAAATAGAAACAACAACTACAATTCACATGTTAACATATGTAGATAACGGAAGGACAATGAAAAATATTATGCAAATCGGTCTTGATAATATTCATAACCGAAAAGTATTACAGGCAATTCTATATACCAACTGTCTGTGATACTCACACATCACAGACGGTTAGTAGCTACGGTTTTTGGTTCGAGCCATCTATGATAGTGTTTTTCACAGGCATCGTTCTAGTTACAAACCATTTATGACGTATTTATCACAGATGGCTCACAAATTGTTTGTGATAACCTTTGATTATCACTGATGCATAAAGTCAGATAGTTCAAAAAATCAACTATGATGACAATTTTTAAACCGTCTGTGATGACTCTTTTTGTAATAGTGCCACCGCGCTCACCAGCTATGATAACCCTTAAAACTACTTAACCAAAATCATACTAATAAGAAAGAATTAGCACATTAAAGTGGGATCTAAACTTTAATCATACAACACGGCAATAAAAATGAATAAAAAGCCATTATATAAAAGTCCGGAGTACATAAACCTAATTTTTAAGAATGAATCATACATATAATTTACAGAACTCCAAGCCTAATATTAAAATTTACAATTTCAGTTTTACAGAATGAAATCTTATTACAAAGTTAAAAATTTTGAGAATGGGATTTCACCATAGCACATCACTCAAAAATGCTATTTAACTTCTCATGACCATGTAAATTGAAGACACCGGCGAGAGAAGCTCGGGCGACCGCCCAGGCTCGCCAGATGGGCAGGTCCGCCCCTGTATGGCACCAGGAGGTAGGGATGTTTTCATCGCGCTCTTCCCTGGCAACTCTTATATGTTTTTTGGACTACGATTTATAGTTTTTTATTATAGTTTATTAGTTTAATAAATAGTGATTTTGGAGAGAAAAAAATTTGAAAGTCACTGAAAAGATAAAAACAATAGTCTTTGCTACATCTGCATCTACCGTGGTTTGACTGCTGTGCCTGCTGATATGTACGATGCCCTGCCGGAGGGAACTATCAGGGACTGCACATGAGGAAAATCCAACAATTGAAATGGTCTTGCATGCTACGGATGAATGCCGATTTGTAATATTGCTAATTACATAGTGAGTAGATCATCATGAAACTCCTATTTGAAAATTATTTCTGCTACTCCCTACAGTATTTGTTTCTGATCTACCAGATTCAATTTTAAATGACAGTTGGTTAACTACGGATTAGCAGCAGGGTAAAGAACTGCCAAATAAGTTACACTACTACAAAAAGGCTAATACTAGATATTTCATCACAGATTGTTAACCAGAATCGTCAGTATTAAATACAATCACAGACGGTTTTGATTTAGAGATCATCTGTGTTGTCGCTAGGGCTAAAAACCGTCTGTGAAGATGTAATATCACAGACGATTCATGGTAAAAACCGTCTGTAAATTATCATAGACGGTTATTAATAAGAACCGTCTGTGATATTACCAAATATTACAGACGGTTTTTTATTTGAACCGTCTATGATACTTCACAGATAATTTGTATTAAGAACCGTCCGTGATAATTAATCATCACAGACGATTTGTATCAAAAACCATCTGTGATAATTAATCATCAAAGGTGGTTTATATTTAAAACCGTATGTACGCCATCTATTCAAACTTTTAAATTGAAGCGGCATGTCCGAGTAGAATTTCGTTCCAAGACACGTTTAGTAAAAAAAATATAACTTTTACATACGATGTCCGTTTTCGACATTTGTATACTTGTTAGAAAGCTAACGACGAGCCCGGTCCAAAACAAATGACCCGCTTGCGCCAGTCACCCTCTAAGACCCCCAAAATTGGCCATCTTTAACTTCAAATTTGCGTAACAACTTTTTGGTTTCTTGCCGTGTTCTTGCTGTGTTAGATGGGTAACATACTCGTTATCTTGTGATGCTATAATGATGTATTCTAATCTTAATAGAAGTAGAATGTGCTACTATGTTTCCTGCTGTATTTTCTTGTTCTCAAAGGTCATGCTGTATTTTCTTGTTCTCAAAGGGCATAGCTAATATTTCCTGAGGCTAGCCGAAAAACAAAAAAAAAGTTAGGTATAGAATGAACTATCGTAGGTTTTATGGTATAAACCGTTTGTGATAGTATCCTTTATAGATGGTTCTTAATAAGAATCTTCTGTGCTATGGTTTATCACAAACAATTCAAAAATCGTCCGTGATGATCTGATGTTATTACTGACTTATAAACTCACACGGCTCACGGAACTGTCTGTGATGATATGTTTGAACCGTTTGTAATGATATTTTTTATAGTAGTGTTAGCACACTGGTAGCTTTACATTGTAACAAATATAAGCCGGCAATTATATTGCTGGAATTACATGTGGCTGCCTACGGCGACACATCAACTATCAAAATTAATTATCACCACGTCAATTATTGAAAGTTGTTCACTTGCCCAACTTGAGGACAAAAATTCATATTTCCTAGCATCAATTTGAAGCAAATGATAGTATTTTAGGTTAAGACAACAATTTAGGCAATACTCATTCAGACGAGGGTCAATTACTAGCACAAAATACGATCTTCCCTTGCCGTGATTGACTCGAATAACCCCTCGAGTCTTTGTTTTTCTAGACCAACTTGTGAATAACCAGGTCATGTTGGTGTTATTCAAACCAAGTCACTCTCCAAGATATAGCAATTTGAAACAGCCTATGGGACATTAAATAGTACAAATGTAGAATGTGACAGGAAGGAAACTGCATCGAAGCCAAGAAGACATAATTGGTGGTGTGATGAGCAGAGAATCAAATAGCGGTACCAACAGACTCTCAAGACGCTGCTATGTCTAATTTGCAGCACTTGCTGACCCCTATTGGTATAGATCCGTTTTTGTTCAGCGTAGGATCTTTTTTGCCTTTTTAAAAGAAGTAGATGGTTCCCGTTTCAAAAAAAGGGCAGATGATTACTCTTATACATGCATTGTTTTCCTTTTAGACCTGAAAAATGGTACCTTTGGAGTTAAAACTTAAAACCACCCTTTGTTTGATGGTATTTTTTAGCTCGTAGTTTGCAGTTTACATATCTCCTTGCAAAATATGGTATATTTATTAGTTGTGACTTGTAGGTACGATAATCATATCACAATGTAACAAGTTAGATGGTGATGAACCTGAGCAGCAGGAAGTCAGATATCAATGCAAGAGAACGACAACGCCGCGCTATGCATAAGTGGATTGGATAAAATCGGATGATTTGGACGTTGCTTGAGGACGGGTCTGTCCTACCCAGTTGCTTTGGAGTCAGATCTGCTAAGCTATCTATATAAGCTGCCCTCGCGACACCCACGCTACGCAGCAAGCACTACCACCACCACCACTAGAACTCGGCCAAACAAAGCACGAGAAAGTAAGATCGATCGAGACCATGGACTTCGCGACGGGGTCGATGGACAGCCTCCTCAACAAGCTCGGCGAGCTGCTCAAGGAGGAGTACAAGCTGCAGACGGGCGTGAGGGAGCGAGTCCAGTCTCTCTCACGAGAGCTTGAGGTCATGCATGCCGCTCTCCGCAAGGTGGCAGAGGTGCCACGTGAGCAGCTCGACGAGCTGATTAAGCTTTGGGCTCACAACGTCAGGGAGCTGTCGTATGACATAGAGGACGTCGTTGACACCTTCTTGGTGCGTGTGGAGGATGGCCGTGAGGCCACGTCCAACCCGAACAGGCTCAAAAAACACATGAAGAAGATGCGCAACTTGTTCAGCAAAGGCAAGGCCCGCCATCAGATCGCCGTCGCAATCAAAGACATCAACAAGCAACTCCAAGAGATGGCTAACAGGCATGGCAGGTACACGGCTGACAATATTGTGGCTACGCCTGCAGCCTCGACGCCTATCGATCCACGCCTGCAGGCTCTGTACAGGGAAGCGACAGAGCTTGTTGGCATCGATGGAAAAAGGGATCAAAAGCTCATTAAGTTGCTGTTCGAGGGGGACGATGTGTCCAATAAGAAACTGAAGATAGTCTCCGTTGTCGGATTTGGAGGATTGGGCAAGACCACTCTTGTCAGAGTAGTGTGCGACAAGATTAAAGGAGATTTCGATTGCTGGGCTTTTGTTTCCGTCGGTCGGAATCCTGACGCGAAGAAAGTTTTCAAGGACATCCTCCTTGAGCTAATACGCACGGATTCCAATCTGATGGAGTTGGATGAAAGGCAGCTCATCGACACACTCCGTAAATTCCTTGAGAACAAGAGGTATGCATCACCCACCCAACCATAGTCACCAGCTTACGTTGATGAGTGTTTTTTTTTTGTGATTTCTATTTAGTGAACATTCACTATTTAACTAACTATTAGTTATCAACTTCTTTCTCTAGTCTTATTGAATTGAAAGTTTAATTTTTTTTTTTTGAGTCCAAAGCTGTAAGGTTCAAGCTGAAAGATGCAAAATCCATGTTGAAAGATTAATTTTTCGAGTTGAAAGTATAAATTTTTTGAGTCCAAAGTTTCACTATATAGGAGATGTGAATACTCGAATTGCTAAGTTTGAAAGTTAGAAATAAGATGACAGTTTGAATATTAATTCAAGCTGAAAGGTACAAATTTGTATTGAAAGTTTAAACTTAAAATTTGTATTTTTGAGTTGAAAGTTTCACTAGCTAGATAGTGTTAATTAGTTAGTTAACTAGTGACATAGATGCGCTTTTTATAGCTGCAGTAGTTGTACAATAACGTATAAATTATAATATTCCACTGAAGGCTTTAGAATAAATGCTTACTTTGTGTCACCTACGCCGACTTAAGTACTTTGTACTTTATCAAGTATACATCTCTGAATCATATATGTTGTGCCAATATTCCGGCCCATATATAGTTACAATAATTGAAAAATGTTTGGATGCTAATGTCCACAGAACTAGCAAATCCATATCAACTAAGTATTTGTACTTCCAAATCAAAACTGGTGGTGCACATTGTTAATTATGTATATTTAGAAAATAAAGTAATGTAGTCATGCTCTTGGGAATGCAAAATATATATATATATATATATATATATATATATATATATATATATATATATATATATATATATATATATATATATATATATATATATATATATATATATATATATACACACACGAGTACATGCACTATATTTGCCCTCAAAAGTTCCTCAAGATTCGTGCACAAGGTATTCAATGGTTAGCAGATGGGATGATGGTTTGAATTTAGAAAGTTTCCATTAATCTCAAGATATTTGACTATGGTGATAGTACATATATCAATTTGTACGTGTGGTTAAGGTGCCGCTCGATTGGGCTGAAATAAGTTGTTTTATAGCTGAAATTGCATTGTAACTAGCTGAAATTACACTGTAACTGATGGTGACTTATTTTGCGTAACTAAATTTAAAAAAAATAAAAAAATAGGTTAGCTCAACATGGACAATGCAAACGAATACGGGAAAAAAGAACCGATAAAAAAACTCAAAAAAAAACTAAAAAACTAGAAAAAATGAAATTTAGAAATAGCGGAAAATAAGTCGGAGATGAAGGAGTACCGAACAAGCAATAGATCTTTAAGTCACATTAAGGTCCTGTTTGAAATGTGAGTATTTCGTAGGACTCTTGCGGGAACTATAAGCCCTGCTAAGGCTAAGTTTAGGGTTCTTACGTATAAATTTCATGCAAACTTCTGACGTTCCAAACTTCTAAGCTAGCCGTACTCCTTCATTTTGGTTGAACCCTAGCATTGGTTGAACCCTAGCATTGGTTTCTAACCTAGACAGCCCATTTGGAACAGGGACCTGTGGGGATTATATTGCTTTCTACAAAATTCCTACGGAATTCATGTAAAATTCCTACGTTCCAGACAGGTGCTCAATTGTTTTATTACATTGAAAATTGTTCTAAATTATAAATCTAAACATAGAACTATATATTTCCAGATAATAAGTTCAGAATCACTATTTTACAACCTAAAATCAGGTGTGGGGTTATTTCGGACTATAAATCCATAATCAGAAATACTAAATTCTGTTTTAAGTTAGACGGAGTACATATAGATTCAAATCCAGAATTCATAACAAGATTTAGGATTAAATCCTTAATTTATGTAAAACCAACTATTGAATTTAAGTAATGTTGGAACTGTTCAGTATTAAAATTATTTATAACAGTGCAGATTAATCAAATAAAGATACTATAGCTATCACAATTGTATAACAAATACCACTATATTTTTTCATAGGTAATAGATTTGTATAACAAGTACAACTATATTATCTATAGGCACTAGATTTGTATAACAAATAAAATGTGGTGCAATTTCTAGCCGCACAATTGTGTGAACAATTCTGCTAGTTCCGATTCATGGATCTTAAGCCTTGTCATGTGTATAGGTGTTTCCATTAATGCTCTCACAAATTGATATAGGTACCTCATCATAATTGATGATATATGGGATGAAAAACTATGGGAAGTTATCAAGTTGGCCTTTTCTAATGGGAACAATCTTGGCAGTCGACTAATCACGACAACCCGCAAAGGCAGTGTCTCCGAAGCATGTTGCTCTTCAAGTGATGATATAGTTTATAATATGGAACCTCTTTCTGATGATGACTCACAAAGTCTCTTCTATCAAAAAATATTTTTGCATAGGAATGGATGTCCTCGTGAATTGGAACAAGTATCCAGAGATATCTTGAAGAAATGTGGTGGGATACCATTAGCCATCAATACTATAGCTAGTCTTTTGGCTAGTAACAAGCAAATAAAAACAAAGGATGAGTGGTATACTTTGCTCAATTCTATTGGTCGTGGACTTACCGAACACGCTTGTGTGGAGGAGATGCAAAGGATATTATCGTTTAGCTATTACGATCTGCCTTGTCAGCTGAAGACATGTTTATTATATCTAAGTATATTTCCGGAAGATTATAAGATCGACAGAGATCAATTGATATGGAGGTGGATAGCTGAAGGTTTTATTCAGTGTAAAGAACAACAAACTTGCCTATTTGAGCTCGGAGAGAGTTACTTCAATGAGCTCATAAATAGAAGTATGATCCAACCAGCAGATATCGATAAGGAAGGCAGGGTAGAAGCTTGTCGTGTACATGATACAGTGCTTGATCTCATCTGTGCCTTGTCAAGGGAAGAAAACTTTGTTGCTATATTGGATGGTACCGAGCAAAGCACGCCTATTTCTCAAAGCAAGGTTCGCAGGCTATCCCTCCAAAATAGCAAGGTAAATGAATCCACACCTCTTGATTCCGTGTCACAAGTGAGGTCCATTACTATCTTTCCACCTGCTATTAATCTAATGCCGCCACTTTCGAGCTTTGATGTTTTACGTGTATTGGATCTGCGTGAATGTGATCTTGGGGAATGTAGCTGTCTTAACCTTAGGCATGTTGGGAGTTTATTTCACTTGAGGTACCTGGGTCTAGCAAATACAAGTATCCATGAACTCCCAGCAGAGATAGGAAAGCTGCAGTTTTTGCAGGTCTGGATGTAAGAGGCAATTATGGTCTAAGGGAGTTGCAACGACTATTGTTAAGTCGAGAAGATTGATGTGCCTACTTGTTTCCAAAGAAAGATTAGTTTTCCAGATGGGATGGGGAATTTGACACCCATGGAAGTGCTACACGTGGGCAGGGCGTGCCCAAACATTGTGAAAGAGCTGCGCAATTTGACAAGACTGAGGGAGCTCGTAATTAACTTTACTGGTCGTGAGAGCTTTGAGGAAGTTTTCGTCAGTTTTGTGGAGTCTCTATGCAACCCGCGCAATATCCAAAGTCTAGCTATCGGTGATTGTTATGGATCCATAGATCTCTTGGGGGAACGCTGGACGCCCCCTCAACACCTCCGCAGTTTTATCTCGGGCGCATACGCCATATGGTCTACACTACCAGCGTGGGATCCCTCGCTTCTCTCGAACCTCTCCAAGTTGTCAATCCGTGTCAAGGAAATGCGGCAGGAGGACCTGCAGATCCTTGGGAGGTTGTCGGCTCTTCGTTCTCTCGCAATAGTGAGCATCCACCAAACGCAAAGGTCGCTACTCGTCAGTGCTGATGGATTCCAATGTGTGATATTCTTCCAAGTACTTTGTCATCGAACCGGGCAAATAATGTTCCAACGAGGAGCTTTGCCAAGGGCTCAAGAGGTTGAGTTCTATCTCCATGTGCGGACGGCAAAAGATGATGGCAACGGTGATTTCGACTGGGGCCTGGGGAACCTGATCTCCCTCCGTCGGGTCTGTGTCATAATTCGTGATGACGGAGCCACACCTGGGGAGGCCATGGAAGCGGAGGCTGCGCTGAGGCACGCAGTCGATGCCCATCCCAACTATGCTGTAGTTAAACTTGTGCATGGTTTCTAGCTTCATGCTGTAGTTGAATTTAAGCCTGTAAAACTCTCTTAGCTCTAAAACGAGACGTCATGTATGCCTGCTTCAATGTTTCGCATTATGCTTCAATCTAATTTTAATTGGACTATAATTTCTACTTAGGAGGATTAAGGGGACTACATAAATCTATAAGGGATGGCTATAGAAAATCCAAACCATAAACCAACAATTCCTAAAAAGAAGGCGTACAAGAGGATTAGAAGCTAAGTTATTATGTAGTATTAGATTCTTATATAGGACAATGATTCAAATGTCCTAAAAAGTTCAAGAGAATTGTGAGAGTAACAATCTTTCGTACTCTTTTAAGGTTGCGCTTAAAAATTTATGATCGGTTTTATCAAATCTTTCTCTCTCGTCGTGATTGTTTCGTAAATCGTTAATCGGTTCTCTCTGAGATTTATCTACTTTATTCTTAATACCATGTATGCTTGTGCCGTATCTCACAACTCTGATCTGATTTAAGGGCTACTACACATGAGGGATATCAAAGTATAACAACACAAATTCAATATTGTGTTCTTTTCTTGAAATGTAATTTCCATTCTTCGTCTGTAAAACATGTATCTATTCATGTACACAAAGAATAAATAATATGTTATAAGGAAAACTCTGGGAATCAGATTATGCTAACTGCAAAGCTGGTTGCAGAGTTGGTTGATCTTATCATCTGTAGCATCAGCTATAATGTAGCTCCGGTTTATGCCTGTGCCTTTACAGGTTAAGTTCAAGGTATTCGCTCGTTGAGCTGTCTGTAAGGGAAAAGAATTTAGTAATATGCATAGTCAATCAGTCAGCATGATAACTATGAATCGTTACAAGCAGCATACATAATCACAAATCTGTGGGCAGCAATAAGCAACTGCTTCCACTATGCTTATAATTTCTTCAGCTTGTTATGTTTCATTTTTTGGCAGCAATAAAAGCAATTGGAGAGGCAAGCAAGAAGGCAGTTTGGACTTTGGACAATCATACCGTGCAATATGTTGGCGATGAGATACACTTCCATCTTTTTGTAGGAACACAACTGAGATAGTGACACCAAGAACAGTGATCGTTTGCATTATATCCTTGAAAAAGCAGAACTATAGCCATGGTAAACCTGTAAATTTTAAATGAGAGGTTCATTAAGCACAAAACAGGTTATAAAATACCTGTCCATTAGAGCCTGAAGAGGAAGACATGTGAACTTACCCGACAATAAGCATAATAGCAGCAGCTAACCACAATATGTATTGGTATGTCTTGTGCTTGCGTTTCACAGGAGCAGTTTGCTGTCCAGGTGCTGCTCTTTTCTGGTTGATCCAAGCAAACTGTGGGCGAATAAACACAACGAATCCAAGAAGGAACCCAGATATAAGCCCCCCAATATGAGCAAAGTTATCCACCCTGCAGGGCCGTGCCCCACGGGGGTGCGGGCCGTGCGACCGTACAGGGCCCCCCCAATTTCTAGGGCCTCAAAAAATCAGCTCAGCAGGAGAAGGCACATGTATTCGTGTGAGGCCAGAGCGCCAGATAGGGGTAAAAACGGATCGGATACGGACGGATAATATCTCTATCATATTTATTTTCATATTTTTTTTGAATACGGATAACTCGAATACAAATACAAATACGAATAATATCGAATACGGATCGAATACGAATCGAAATAAATACGGTTCTGAATATTTATCGAACATGAAAACCCTTAAACTATACATCTAAAATTAACAAAATACATAAATAGTTCATTTTGTCAAAATATTCATGAAATCTAAACAAGCATAGTCTTTTTATCCATAATAAATATACCCAATAGTCGATCATAACATAACTACATAAGTAGCAACAACGTGCAATTCATGAAATACACATGATGACATAATAGCAATTTGAACAAGCATAAGAATATTTCATTCATCCATTTCATCCACAAGTCCTCCATGATAGCAATTTAAATAAGCATAAGAATACTAGGCTTCTTGTATTAGTATCCGTATCCGTATCCGTTTTCACCCCTAGCCCCGAGCCTAGCTCGAGTCCGCGTCTTGGCGTCTCCGTGACGACTTCGCGTGCGTGGCGCTTATTCTCGGCTCCGAGCCCCGAGGCCCCACGGCGTTCGTATTTCTCTTGTATTCGTGACTTGATCGGTTCGTGTTCGTCTGTCTCGCAGAGTGCCGGCCACCGGCTCGTCCAATGTCCATTCATCTAGGGCTATGCCGTTACTTAGAGCTTTATGCAGGGCCTCCAAATTTCACGACGCGCCCTGCCACCACAGGAAGTATCCCAAGAGCCGGGTTCACCACGATTACAAATACCGAGTTAACGGTCGCCACGAAAAAGTTAAAACAATCACACCATTTAATATGTTGTACTCTAATTCCCCTCCTTATGCGTAGCAACCCCTAGATCAGATTAGAGTTTGTGAGATACGGCACAAACGTGCATTATGTCAAGAACAAAGTAGATGAATCTCGTAGAGATAACCGAAATAACGATAACGAAACAATCACAACAAGAGAAGATCTCGTAGAGATAACCGAAATAACGATAACGAAACAATCACAACAAGAGAAATATTTAACGAAGCCGGCCGTAAATTCCTTGAAGACTACCTCAAAAGAGTATAAGGGATTGTCGCTTTCTCATGACCCTCTCGAATCTTTTAAAACCCTCGAATCCTTACCCCTACATTAAATAGATGTTACCCCTACATGAAAATATTTAACGAAGCCGGCCGTAAATTCCTTGAAGACTACCTCAAGTATGATGTTACGCTCTCTATCATTAAATAGATCATCAAATCTTGTTACTCATTTAAGGTCTAGGGATTCACATACAATCTACTATACATTCATGAAATACTGTTCCATTTTAAAAATGTCCAAAGAAACTAATTACTCATTAACAGAAGCAAGGCCAAGAAACTAATTATTCATTAACAGAAGCAAGGCCATGGAAAAAGATTGTCAGGGCTATACAAGTTCAGATGAAAATTGTGAAGAATGCTTCTACTTACCAAACCCAAATTCTTGTTCAAGTCGAATACCAATAAATATAAGGCATAGCACATTGATGAGTAAATGAACAACTCCAGCATGAAGCCAGATAGACGTAATCAGACGCCAACCTTGGTGACCATGGACAACCTTAGACACATCAAGAGCTCCCATCTTCAGTAGCCTAGCATTGAAACAAGGTTATTTTTAGCCTATGGAATTCCATTATGCATAACAAATATACTGTTGTCCTTGCTCCATTTCCTGCTTTCTTTCACATGCGGTCATGCAAACAATTTAGTGATTTAGTTCACTGCAGCGCTAAGCAGACGTTTGATACCGTGACTTTAAATCTAGTGATGAAACAGTTCCAACTTCACACAAGGACGATATGGAGCAAGGATCATGGCTTTGAAGTAAAGATCATGCACGGTTCTCAGCTAGAGGACCTCTCGGTCTCTATCAAGATCGAGTTGACCATGGTTATCACGGCATACTTGGTGACTACGGCGCCGAAGAGGCGCCAGGATGCCATGGTGTCCAGGCAAGCACCATGGCGTCGCCCAGGCGAGAAACAGCGAAGCACAACGCCGACTGAAACGCAGCGGCTACGAACAAGGATTCGTTTGGGCCTCTTTCTCTTGCAAGTGCAGTGGGCTTGGCAAGGCCCACTTGCCTGTGTACACCGTTCCCATGGACCAAGCCGAATCCTCTGGAAAGAAGCTAGATCAAGCCAGCCAACCAAGCAGACGGCCCGTCCCCGCATGTCAGCAGCAATCCATCCTAACTCGATCCCCCCTTGCGCGCGATCCAGCTGCGCTCATCTCCCACCTCGCCACCGGCGATGTCCTCCTCTGTCTCCATGGTCGGCCGCATCGACCTCTCCACCCACATCGTCGCTGCCGCACCCTTCGGCGGCCTGATCGCCAAGATCGTGCACCCCATCGCCTCTTCTCTTCTCTTCGCTGCCGCTGACTCCTCTTCTCCTCCTTCGGCCACCCCATCGCGTCCTACTCCTGGCCACGGGATGGGAGTGGGCGCGGCCAAGTCAAGGCAAACCTCCATGGCGTCCCCCTTGGACCGCCACGATGCCAAGGCGATGACTTGGCAACGCCGTGACATCCATGGAGTAGAGGTTGATGAATATAGTCCTTTACTCGTTTCAAATGCTAAATTAGATGAAGTGCATTCTTCTTAATGTTTATATACCTCGTACAATTTTCACCTCAAATACTTGAGGATTTCTAGTTCACAAAAACAAAAACTTGTTCATGTAGTCACAAACCAAACAACTATGGATAAAACGAAGAGTCCTAACAAAAGATGGATCAAACGAGTAAGTAGAAAAGAGAACCAGCATGGATTGTCCCAATTCCAAGTGATAAATAAAACGAGCATCAGTGCTGGTCTCCCAATTGCACAGTAAACATCGAATGGAAGCAACTTGAGCATGAATATAAGCTATACTACCCAAGTTGGGAGATAAAAGAAAACATCATCTTGTAAACATTGTATGTGCCATCTATCTGAATAACTCGAGAACAAACACATAAGGGTTTAGCTAATAAAAATCTCATCTTTGAGTCACCGTTCGTGCTACCTAAACACCAAGGCAAGCATTGATCAGCTAGTAGGCAGAAAAAATGAGAACGTGGTAAAAATGTCATCGTCGAGTCACGGTTCCCACTATCTACGTGAAGGAAACCAGAAATTTATCAGGTATCAGCAGACAAAACATAAACAGCACAAGTAAAACTCATCCTGGAGTAAATTGAGTTTGTGTCGCTACAATTCTGCTACAATCCTGGAGTAAAACAGCACAAGGAAGGAGCAGGGCAAGAGAAGAGAAGCAATACATACGTGGCGGAGGAAGGGCCGAGGAGGGGGTTCTCCTTGAGAGGCTGGAAGGCGAAGCGCCCGAGGAAGTTTGCGGTGCAGTCGCCGGCGTTGCGCCTTTGGCAGTCGTTGACGTACATGGTGACGAGGAAGACGACGACGCAGGAGAGGGCGGCGGCGGGGACGAGCCATGGCGACCATCGGCGGTAGTAGGGGCGCGCCCTGAGCCTCCCTTGGCGCGGTTGCACCGGCGGCGGCCTGGGCGGGGGCTGAGGCCCTTGGGGGCGCTCGACGCGGACCTCGACGTCGGGCTTCATGGTTTGGTCTGATTCGGGAGGGGAGAGAGAGAGTCCGGTGATGGGTGCCGGCCGGCCGGAGACGGAATTAGGATGGAGCAGGGAAATGAACTGGGAGGAATCATAATAATAAGGAAAAAAGCTTGGGTTTTTTGGTGTGAAGTTGGGCTTTGCAGCCTTACGGGAGACAAGAAAGAGGAGCAGACCAGGGAAGCCGTCCCGTCTAGGCGAAGCAAGCTACGAAAAGGAAACGCAGAGTTAACAACAAGTGTCAGTCAGGACTCGGAGAGAAGATGAGGGATACCATGGGAGCGATGGATATTACAGACATTGGGCCTCTTTTTAACGGTTTTTATAAACAAATTTTAATTTTTATTATAGTATCTGACTTTTAAATAAAATATTTTTTAAAATAAGATCTACAAGTTAATTATAATACACATTAAAAACTCAATATATATATCAACGAAAATCGCAAGCGATAACCTCTCTTCGTGATTTACATGTCATAAATGCGACTAAAATTTAAAATTTTAGCTAAATATTATAAACCGCATCATGTCAAAGCAGACTCATTACTACGCGCTTTGGTTACGTGTAGAGATCATGAGAGGGACATCTGATGCGATGCGTCGCGTGCACGTGGCGAAAGTAAATGAACAGATGAAGAAAGGAAGAATATGGGCTGTTCATTTGCGTTTTTACTTATAATTTATTTTACACTACAATTAATTTATTTTATATTATAACTTCTAATAATTTTATATAATTAAATTTAAAATGAAAATATGTTAGTCTATCATAGATAATATAAATAAATACGGAAAAAGACAAAGAAGCCTCAAAAACCAAAAAGTCGAAAAAAAAAGCGAAATTAAGGAACAGTGAACTAGAAATCAAAAGCTAAAAGCTAAAACCGAAACAACGAAAACATATGTGTTGCCGCTTTGCTTGCTACTCGTGTTGGCCAACCCACCCACACTATTATAAAAGAGGTCAAATTGGACACCTACATCACAGACGATTTCTAGGAACTGTCTATGCTGTAAGTATCACAGACGGTTCATACGAATAGCCATCTTTAGCTCCAAATTTGCGTTTTAAGCTTTAAGTCTTTGGTTTTACCAAAAATTTATTTTCCTTGAATTTGGGTTTCATCTCAACGCAAAGTTTTAGATCTCGTCGAAGATGGAAAGGAAGTAGGCAATGACAAATCTGCACTATTCTAAATCGCCAAGACATAGAAACCGATGATTTTGACATAGAAGCTAAAAATAGTATTCGTTGCCTTTTTATTTCTGTTATTTAGAAATTTTTCTGCATTTGTTTTAGATTGTAGTTTAATGAAGGATGTGTAAGTCTAGCTTACATTAGCCTGAAGTTTCTTATAAGAACCGGCCAGCGAGGAGCCAAAGTGATAGCACTATCCATTTAAATCCCTCCATCCTCATAAGAACCCTAACATAGCCGAAAAAATGGAAAACCAAGCCAAGCCAAGACCGAAAAACCACCGCAAGGTACCACAGCTAGAGAGCCCTCCACAAGACACCATGGGATTACAGTGAGGGCAAGAGCATCCTCAAATTCTTGGCTCATGGGTATAGCAAGTAGAGCTGTTTATTCCTTCCCTGCATTTGCACCCATTCACCCAAACAGTTGATGACTCTTGTACCTCTGCAAGAGAGACGACATGTTTCGAATTCATTTACAAATCAAATATCTAATCATCTGTAGCACCCCGAAAATAAGAAAGAATCACATCGTTTCAAAAATCCAGCAATCATCTTATCTAGCAATAAACCCATTTAATTACCTTCCTAACTTGGCTTGAGAGGCTAGTTTAAGGGCATATCTTTTGTTCCACCGTGTGCATATCTCCATCCCCTCAAGTAGGCATCTCTCTCTCGATCGGGACCCTTGGCGTGGCGGCGTGCAGGCCGGGTGGCGCGGATGGACGTTGGCAGTGCGCAGGGCCGGGCACACGACGGCGACATACATGGCCACGGCGGCCGAGCGGCGTGGCGGGGATGGTTCGGCTGGGCGCTAGGCACCAGCAGGCGATGGCATGCAAGCCAGGCGGCGGTGCGGGCTAGGTGGTAGGGCGGCTGGGCAGCGCGGCGGTGGTGGCGTGGCCGATGCACTTACTGAGATTCCCTAAATATCGTATTTGCTCTTTTTATTCTCAGGTAAAAAGCTAATGAAGTGATTGCGACATACATAGAGCCTATTTGGCGCGGCTACGACTTATGGCTTTTAGCTGAAAATTTTAAATTTTGGTACATTTACGGTGCAGATTACGGAGATAGATACTCACTTGCGATTTTGGGTGTACGGATGTTAGACTTTAACGTGTAGATCGTTTAACTTGTAGATCTTGTTTTGAGAAAATCTCCGTTTGAAAGTTAGATCAGAAGCAAAGCCAAGAGTTAGTTAGCTTTGGAGGAAAAGAATAAACCCATAGGTAGGAGCACTTGAATTTTCAGCACTGTGGTTTGCCATCATTTATTTTATGTTGTTACTCTTTATTTGATTAGAAATGGATTGATTTTATGTTTAAAATATTTACTTATAGCTCCCGCTGGCTCTTTAATAAATTGCTAATAAAGTTTTAATTTTTTTGTGGTTTCTATTATTACTTTTTCTATTTCTTTATTTTGGTGATGGTGCTTCATAGTAGTATCTTATTTTGTATGGGAGGTGCTACATCATCCTTTGTCCTGTTTGTAGCTTTATTTTGTATTGTAGCTTTATTTTGTATTGGAAGGAGTCAAATTAAAGCAGCCCGGCCGGCGGGTCAGTACAATCATGTTGGAAGAAGCAGCTCTCCGTCCAGAGAAAGCAGGCGGGTTGACTGGGACAGTTGACCAGGAAGTCCCTCGTGGATTGCCGCGTTCTCTCTTCTTCCTCCTCCTCGCTTCTTCTCCCTAGTCCCTACCCCCTTCCGTCCCGGTTCCTTCCCACCAAGGCGATCGAGGAGGCTGGTAGCTTCAGGTGAGCCATCCATGAGCTTTGTTTCTTTTTTTTTTTCTGCTGGTTTCCTTGCTTTCTATCGCTGTTCTTGTGTGATTGCTGTGGTGTGATGTGACTCTGATGGTCTTTGCGAGCTCTGGTTTGGTTGGTGGTTGAGGGTTCTTGGAACTGTACAGGAGCAGCTCCTGGAGACCATGGAGTTTGCGACGGGGGCGATGGGCAGCCTCCTCAACAAGCTCGCCGAGCTGCTCATCAAGGAGGAGTACAAGCTGCAGAAGGGCGTGAGGGAGCAAGTCCAGTCTCTCTCACGAGAGCTTGAGACCATGCACGCCGCTCTCCGCAAGGTGGCCGAGGTGCCGCGTGAGCAGCTCGACGAGCAGGTCAAGCTCTGGGCACGCGACGTTAGGGAGCTATCCTACGACATGGAGGACATCGTTGACACCTTCGTGGTGCGCGTGGAGGATGGCCGCGACGCCACACCCAACCAGCATTGGCTCAAAAAGCTCATGGAGAAGATGAGCAACTGGTTCAGCAAGGGCAGGGCTTGCCATCAGATCGCTAACGCGATCAAAGACATCAACAAGCAACTCCAAGAGGTGACGAACAGGCATGGTAGGTACCCGCCATCAGTACCTGCAGCCTCGACGCCTATCGATCCACGCCTCCAGGCTCTGTACAGGGAAGAAACAGAGCTCGTTGGCATCGATGGGAAAAGGGATAAGGAGCTCATTAAGATGCTATTCGAGGGGGACGATGTGTCCAATAAGAAACTGAAGATAGTATCCGTTGTCGGATTTGGAGGATTGGGCAAGACCACTCTTGTCAGAGCAGTGTGCGACAAGATTAAAGGAGATTTCGATTGCTGGGCTTTTGTTTCCGTCGGTCGGAATCCTGACGTGAAGAAAGTTTTCAAAGACATTCTCTTTGAGCAAAATTGCACGGATTCCAATCTGATGATGTTGGATGAAAGGCAGCTCATCGACACACTCCGTAAATTCCTTGAGAACAAAAGGTATATATGCATCACCCACCCAACCATAGTCACTCCGTAAGTTTAGGATTCTTACCTATAAATTTCATGCAAACTTCTGACGTTCCAAATAAGCCCTGCTAAGGCTAAGTTTAGGATTTCTGATTGTATTTGATTGGGGATTCTTACACCAAGAATTTTTTTCTAGAAACTTTTTTATGTTGGTTTGATGACCAAACCAAAGTTTTGTAACTAGATGCATTGCTACATGATCCCGCGATTCGCACGTCTGTTTTTTTCCCTATGCATCTTAAATCTCTAATTGTTTTATCCAGTACTTAATTACCAATTGATAATACCCTTTTCGGATCTTGGAGTTTGGCATACGCTAGACTAACGCTCTCACAAATTGATATAGGTACCTCATCATAATTGATGATATATGGGATGAAAAACTATGGGGAGTTATCAAGTATGCTTTCTCTGATAGGAACAATCTCGGCAGTCGACTAATCACGACAACCCGCAAAGGCAGTGTCTCCGAAGCATGTTGCTCTTCAAGTGATGATATAGTTTATAATATGGAACCTCTTTCTGATGATGACTCACAAAGTCTCTTCTATCAAAGAATATTTTCGGATAGGAATGGATGTCCTTGTGAATTGGAACAAGTATCCAGAGATATCTTGAAGAAATGTGGTGGGATACCATTAGCCATCAGTGCTATAGCTAGTCTTTTGGCTAGTAATAAGCAGATAAAAACAAAGGATGAGTGGTATACTTTGCTCAATTCTATTGGTCGTGGACTTACCGAACACGCTTGTGTGGAGGAGATGCAAAGGATATTATCGTTTAGCTATTACGATCTACCTTGTCAACTGAAGACATGTTTATTATATCTAACTATATTTCCGGAAGATTATAAGATCGACAGAGATCAATTGATATGGAGGTGGATAGCTGAAGGTTTTATCCACAGTAAAAAACAACAAACTTGCCTATTTGAGCTCGGAGAGAGTTACTTCAATGAGCTCATAAATAGAAGCATGATCCAGCCATTAGAGAGTTACTTCGATAAGGAAGGCAGGGGAAAAGAATATCGTGTACATGATATGGTTCTTGATCTCATCTGTGCCTTGTCTAGCGAAGAAAACTTTGTTACTATATTGGATGGTACCGAGCAAAGTACTCATAATTCGCAAAGCAAGGTTCGCAGGTTATCCCTCCAAAATAGCAAGGTAGATGAAATCACACCTCCTGAATCCGTGTCACAAGTGAGGTCCATTACTCTCTTTCCACCTGCTATTAATCTAATGCCGCCACTTTCGAGCTTTGAAGTTTTACGTGTATTGGATCTTCAAAAATGTGATCTTGGGGAAAGTAGCCCTCTCAGCCTTAGGTATGTTGGGAATCTATTTCACCTGAGGTACCTGGGTCTATCAAATACAGGTATCCGTGAACTCCCAGTAGAGATAGGAAATCTCAGCTTTTTGCGGTCTTTGGATGTAAGAGGCAATTATGATCTAAGGAATTGCCGTCGGTACATTGTTAAGCTGAGAAGATTGATGTGCCTACTTCTTCCCATCTACTCTGCGCAGAAGGTTTCCGGATGGGATAGGGAATCTGACATCCATGGAGGTGCTGCACTGGATCTCTACCGAGGGGTCCCCAAACGTCGTGAAAGAGTTGCACAATCTGACAAGACTCAGGGAGCTCAAGATCAAATTCGGTGAAGACGAGAGCTCAAAAGAGTTGCAGGAAGCTTCGTGGAGTCTCTATGCAACACCACGATCTCGAGCCTAAATATGGGTGGTCATTTTGGATCCATGGATCTCTTGGGGAAACGCTGGGTGCCCTCGTCATCTCCGTAGCTTTAAGCTTGTGGATGTCCGAGGATTCTCTCGCCGCCAGTGGGATCCTCGCCTGCCGGACCTCTCCGAGTGCATCCGTGTCAAGGAACTGGGCGGGGAGGACCTGCAGATCCTTGGGAGGCTGCGGCTCTTTGTTCTCTCCGGATATCAATACCGCCAAACGCGAAGGTCGCTACTCGTCGGCGCCGATTGGTTCCGATGTGTGATACTCTTCTCTGTAGTTTGTAAGCCAATTGGGCACATGATGTTCCAACGAGGAGCTTTGCCAATTGCTAAACAGGTTGATTCGATTTCCATGTGCGGATTGCAAAAGATGACGGCGACGGTGATTTTGACTTTGGTCTGGGGAACATGCGCTCCCTCCGCCATGTCTGTATCATACTTCATCGTGATGGAGCCACAGCTGGGGAGGTGGAGGAAGCGGAGGCGGCGCTGAGGCTAGCAGTCGACGCCCATCCCAACCATCCCACCAAAGAGATTGTTTTCGTACCACCTCAACCAGGTACAGGCACTCATCCAAAGGAATTAGTTTCCTAACTTTTTTCAGTTTACTGATGGGGAATTCTTGCTCATATATAGCTAGCCAACTTGTGCCTGGTTTCTAGCTTCATGCTGTAGTTGAATTTAAGCCTGTAAAGCTATCTTAGCTCTGAAACAAGACGTCATGTGTGCTTGCCTCAATGTTTCGTATTATGTTTCTCGAATTAAAATGTTCTTGCTGTCTTTGCAACGCTACATGGTGTGGCCCCCTAAAAAGGAATGCTATGCATGGACGCATGTGGTTTCTTCCTTGTCAGAAAAGAAGAAAAAAAGAGTGTCTTGTACTGCTGCGTATTTGTCAACTGCTAGGCAGAAGCTCATTTCTTTCTTGTGCAGTAGGAACGCATTTCTGCAGCTCATCTGTTTGGTGTTCGCTCATGTATTTCCATTCCGTCGCGTTATGGAAGAGGCGACAATATCGTATTGTAGGAGTGACAAATTGACAACTACGTAGTCTTGCAGTGCTAACTAATCGACCATTGGATTTCTCTTGTGGCAGTTGGGCCTTTCATTTTCTTTTCTCTGGTCCCGTTTCATTGCGGCTATTGGGCCTTCTCACATTAGGTCTTCCACACTGCGAAGCCCAACATAGAGTAAACAGGAAAGCTCGGACGGCGTTGGTAATAGCGACAGATAACGCATCCTCCTGAGCAAAACCGAATTGATCGTAAAGAAGAAATTAAAGAAGAAACGCAGCAAAGAAAACAACTGAAACATATCTAGTGCTAATGGGAGGGGAGGTATTTTTTGCAACCCTAGAACACTTATATTGAATACACTTAGTGGTTGTGTGCATCTTCTTAGATTTCTTCGCATTTTTGACGGTGTTTGTACCTGACTAAGGGTGCTTTTAAGTTTAAATGGGAGACATATGTACATGTATACATGCTTGATATCACAATAGTTAGCATTACATAATAATTGTAGAGAAGTTGAAGATAACTATATGTTAGAGTATTATATCGGAAGGACAATAGTTAAGATGGATTGATTAAGAATTAGCTTACTGCTTCATGTTAAAGTAGAAAAGTTACAATGATAAGAAGAAAACAAAACATATGGTTAGATGAGATAGCCGTCGTGTGGGGGAAGAGAGAAAAGACAGTGGAGGGGACGATGGTGATCCGTTCACCACTTGCAATCCAGTGTGGTCACGAGATCGATCGACCGCTTAAGAGCAATCAATAATTGTCGGAGCCGGCGAGGGATGAGCAGCAAGGCATAGATAGGTGACACGTGATCGATCTGACTTAAGGTAAGATGCTGCCACGTGATCCATTGACCATTTGACCCGATCAAAGGAGAGCTTTCGTTGGATCTGATTAAGCTGCAAATTAATCGATTAATTATTTCGGTTGGGAACTGCGTGGAGCGATCGACAAGCTATCGCGATGCCATTCGTCCAAGTGTCCGGTGCATCGACTACAATTCTGACTATTTTTGGTCAATTAATTCGCTTGTAGGGAGTAGGATTGTTCCCCAAGCTAGAATTGATGGATCATTTGACTAGTGGGAATCCAATCTCGCGCTAATCAAGCTGGTCAAACACGATCATCTCTCATCTGGGATCACTGGATTTAATATGTGATGATGGGCGGAAATGGTGAATCTGTGGGCGCGCCGTCGAAGAAGATGTAAGTCTGTGATAGGTGCAACCGTTCATATATTCTATGAGCTTAATTTTGGTTTCGTGTGTTTTGTTATTTAGTTTGCTAAGAGAATAATAGAATGGTGCTCAGTTTGGTGATGATTTATAGGTTTTTTTTACTGTTATATTTGATGGTGGCTTATTTGACGTAATTAAATTTAAAAAATAAAAAATATTTTAACCCATCACGAATAATATGAAAGAATACGAAAAAAAGGTAAAAAGCCCAAAAAACTAAAAAGGATGAAATAAAGGAATAATAAATTAAAAGTTAGAAGTTAAAATCGAAACGAGTAGAAATTTCACAGCTTACTGCTATGCTAAGTATGCTGGTACACATTGAGGCTCTAAGTTTGGTTGCTACATTGCTTACAGTTTTTAGCTCACAACACCTGATTGTATCCATGAATCTTCCTTTTAACAAAGGTTAGGCTCGGATTAGTTTATTATTTTTGGTTTTTGTATTTTATTATAGTAATAAATTTTAAATATACATCTTTTAAAATATAGTCTATAAATTAATTATAATAGATATTTCACGTAGCTTTCTCTTGAAAAAAATGATGGTGGGAGGTATATATGATGCCACGCGGCGCCCGGATCGAACGAACGGGCCCGCACCGCATCCTAGAAAGAGTCGCAGCCGCATCTTATCTCTCCTCCCTCCGGTCGCCGCCGTCGCAGTCGCAACCGGTCGCCGTGCCGCTCCTTCCGGAACCTTCCTTCCCTTCCCTCCAGAGTTCCATCTCCTCCGTTCGCCTGGGTTGGACTCCAAAGCTCGAAGCCTTCCTTGATTTTATACCTCCGCTCCCACCCATCCGTGCGCTCCATTAGCATTCCATCCATGTCTCCCTCCACACAACATCACCACCACTGCTGCTGCCACTACTAGTCCATAGGGGGCTCATCCATGGCCGCCACGCCGGAGGAGTTCCTGCGGGAGGGCTTCCTCGTCGACCCCGAGCCGCTCTCCCCCTCCCTCTTCCTCGACCTCCCCCCCACGCCGCATGCCCACGCCCACGCCGACGCCGACGACCCCGCCTCCTCCGACGACCTCGTCCTCCCCTACATCTCCCGCATGCTCATGGAGGAGGACATCGACGCCAAGTTCTTCTACCAGTACCCCGACCACCCCGCCCTCCTCACCGCCCAGCAGCCCTACGCCCAAATCCTCTCCGACACCACCACCACCTCCTCCTCCGACGCCGCCACCTCCTCCTCCGACGCCGCCACCAACAACGGCAACTCCACCGGCCTCACGCCCTCCTCATCCTCCCCCGACGCCCCCGCCTCCGCCAACCCCACTTGGCCCTACGACCCAATCGAACTCTCCCAGCTGCTCCAGTCCCCACCCTACCTCGACATGAGAATCGGCCTTGCCGACGACGCCGACGACTTTTCTTGCCCGGAGACGTTGTCCCCAGCGCGGGATTCCAGCAGAGTCCGGTGCTCGCGGCCGACCATGGCGACTCGTCCTTCGCCGCCGCCGGCCAGAACACGGGCATCCAGAGTTCGGCTTTCTTCAATGGCACGGATGAGCAGGAGGCCAGGACCGTCACCAGCGTGCCCGTTGGCGACGGTGACCAGGGCGCGCTGGCCTCGGCCTTCTTCAATGGCCAGACCGACGGCGACTTGGACATGCTCAACTTGGCTTTCCTCAAGGGCATGGAGGAGGCCAAGAAGTTCCTGCCGACCAACAACAGCCTACTCTTCGACCTCGAGGCCACTTCCAAAAAATTCTTCCCTAGAGACCGCAAGCCGGTGAGCGACCTTACCGCCGGCCGAGTGAAGGAGGAGGAGGTGGTCGACGGAACGCTGATGTTCGGAGGAGGCGCAGGTGGTGGTCGGGGCCGCAAGAACAGGCACGCCGCGGACGACCTGGAGGCGGAGACGGGCAGGAACAGCAAGCTGAGGATGCCGGAGCAGGAGGAAACTGGCGCCCGCGAGATGTTCGACGAAATAATGCTCCGAGGGTACGAGATTTGCATGAAGGGGATGGAGGACCTGCGCATCGCCATGGACAGCGAGGCTGAGAGGAGCAGCAGGAAGGGCACCGGGAAGGCGGCGCGGGGGAGGCGGAGTGCTAGCGAGGTGGTCGACCTGCGCACCCTGCTCATCCACTGCGCGCAGGCGGTGGCTACGGGCGACCGCCGGAGCGCGAGCGAGCTGCTGAAGCAGATCAAGCAGCATTCCTCGCTGCGGGGGGACGCCACGCAGAGGCTGGCACACTGTTTCGCGGAGGGACTGGAGGCGCGGCTTGCAGGCACGGGGAGCCAGGTCTACCAATCGCTCATGGCGAAACGCACCTCGGTCGTGGAGTTCCTCAAGGCGTACCAGCTGTTCATGGCAGCCTGCTGCTTCAACAAGGTGAACTTCACCTTCTCCAACAAGACCATCTACGATGCGGTGGCGGGGAGGAGCCGCTTGCACATTGTGGATTACAATGTGCACTATGGGTTCCAGTGGCCAGGCTTGCTAAAGTGGCTGGCGGCTAGGGAAGGCGGGCCACGGAGGTGAGGTTCACTGGCATTGACCTCCCGCGGCGGGGTTCCGCCCAGCCTTCCAGATCGAGGAGACAGGCCGCCGGCTGAGCAACTGTGCCCGCGAGTTCGGCGTGCCGTTCAAGTTCCACAGTGTTGCAGCCAAGTGGGAGACAATCCGGGCCGAGGACCTCAACATCGACCCCGATGAGGTGCTTGTTGTGAGCAGCCAGTGTGGTTTTAACAAAGTGATGGACGAGAGTCTTGTCATGGACAGCCCGAGCCCCAGAGACGTGGTCCTCGGCAACATTCGGAAGATGCGCCCTGACGTGTATATCCAGTGTGTTGTGAATGGCACGTACAGTGCGCCTTCTTCCTGACACGGTTCCGGAGGCTCTCTTCTTTACTCGGCATATTTCGATGCGCTGGATGCGACCATCCCCAGCGAGAATGACGGCGGCTGCTCATCGGCGGGATATCTTCGGGCGGTGTGCCCTGAATGTCATCGCCTGTGAAGGTGCAGACCGGGTGGATCGCCCCGAGACTTACAAGCAATGGCAGGTGCGCAACCACCGGGCGGGGCTGAGGCAGCTGCCCTTGAACCCCGAGGTTGTTCAGCTTGTGAGGGACAAGGTCAAGAACCACTACCACAAGGACTTCGTTGTCGATGTGGATCGCGGTGGTTGCTGCAGGGGTGGAAGGACGGATACTCGCCATGTCCACATGGGTTGCCGAGGATATGAACTCCATCGTTTAGCTGCTTCTCTTTGCCTGATTCCAGAATCCGGATATAGCGGAATTAGCTGATGTACAAGGTATTGGTATTGATAAGAGGTCTATTTTCCTATGTTACCAAAGAAATCTGTGGTCCAGCAGCTATGGTTCAGTGGACGCCATTTCAAGATGACTTGGACCTGTGGTGAATCTTGTATGTTAGAAATAAGTAGAGAGACAGTCATGTCTTGGAATGTAAATTAGCTGCTGAGAGTTACATAGGATTTAGGTATAGTTTTGGACATGTTGCTGCAGAGCTGTGATAATGTACAACAAAAATGCTCCTGTAACTGACAGGCAATTTTACGGACTACATGTTTTGACTTTTCATGTGTTGAGATGTGTCTTATGAAGTTCACGTTTTGTTGTCAGCGTCAAAATTGTTGGCACCACTTCCCTTGCGGCTGGGAAGAGTAAACAGATGCTTGTATAAGCAAAAGTTGCACCGGTTATTCAGAGTATTCGATACGTGCATCTTTTTTTCTGTAATTATGTTCATGCAAAATTAAAGATGTGATATCAAAGGTTTCAGTTTCCCAGGCTGTTTCTGCTGGATACTATTGTTCAGTGTTTTCATTCAGATAAGTGCAACTAAAAGAGATCAGCGGATTCAAGATGGGAAGGTGTTGCTACAAATTGGGAAATGCTGATGACCGGAGCCTGCTCAATGATACATAATATGAAGCTGACACTGGTGATGATTTCTGAAGAAACTTTATAGCCTTGTAAGTTTGCAATGATCCTAGTAAATCTGTTATCATATAATTTCATCAAAGATCACAATGATGAATAGCTATTGATGATACATTGATACCTGACGAAGGTCCACGGTTCCAAATCTGCAAATTTGCTGTCTGTTAGTTAATTGTAGGTCAATTGCTTAATCTGTGAGGATTGTACTATGGACTTTTGAGTTTTCAAAGCAAACTAGAGTTGTACCAGAATTTATGCATAATGAATAGACCAGAATTTAATCGTGACGGGCATACTGTATTGCACTATATGCGTGCTGTGTTTTCTTTTTGCCAAAAGTTTATGGCTGTAGCGATTCAGAAAGAAATTTCTCACAGAAAGGTAAACTGTATGAGAAGTTAGTTATGGTACCAACTACCAACTCGTAAGCGAGATTTATATTTTTTCCGTTACGGGAATTATGCATTTCATTCAACTTTCTGCATGTAATTCAGATTAGATGGACTGGATGCAACAAAGGTAATGATCCATCCATCTTTGTATGCTTGGATGTAGCACGTTTCTTTTGGCTGAAGAGCATCTCCTTGGATATTGACAAGAACAAGTTGATTACCTGTGTCTCCTCTCTCTTCCTTCCCCTGGGACGGTCAAATACTCAACAGAGATGGGATTTGTCAACATCTTAGGCAGGTGTACCTGCTGAGCTCCGTTGATTTTGTCCTTGGCTTGATGTTCAGGTAACTACTAGCAGCTGAATTTGTCCTGCTCCTCTCTGCTTGTACAGCGCGACAGAAAGAGTATTCTAAAGTGGACTAGTATTAGCCTCGTTGCATTAGTTGATACTTACCGGCGGCGAGTCGGGTTGCATTGACTCTTCGCCTCCGGTCACGGTGTCGTCAGCTCCCGCCGCGCCGCTCCTTCCCGGAACCTTCCATTCCATTCCCTCCAATTCTGACTCGTATATGTGGCTCTATAGCATTTTTTTTTCAAAATTAGCCCTGACGATGAATTTTCAATTTTGATCTTCTCTGCTACCACAAAAGTAGTGGCAGTTGACACAAGGTTCAGGACGCAATACCACCACCGAGCTAGCCGAGCTCAGCAGCCATCGTTGTAAGTATGGCATTGGTGATTCGTTAGTGCCTAAGCATGGCATTAGTGATTAATTTAAGTATATTTATACTAAACATGTATTAGTGTGTGCGGTTGTCTCCTGCCATGGCTGCCAAGTGCGGCACATGTTTCTGAGCCTGCTCGGTGCGGTAGGCGCCCACCTGTCGCACATGTCTAACTTGTCGCGTCATGAGAGTTTGGTAGATGACACGTATTGTTTGTCATTGCTTTTGCCGTAGCGGAGAAGTCAAAATTAAATATTCGTGTGTTGGGACTAGATTTGAAAAAAAAAATTGCTATGGAACCACATGCTGTAAACACTAGTGCTAAGCCAAACGGTAAACATACAACGCACACATGTCAAGAGAGAGAGGCCTACACTAACACTACACTAGAAGGTGGAGCAGCTAGAGTGGATTCCTGAGTAACTACCTGATTAACATCATGTATTTTCTGAGAAACCTTGGCATCATTCAGTATCACATTGTCTATTCTCACTACATTCTACCTCCCCCACTGTAAAGAATTCAAAATTCTTTGATGAACCATAGATACATCTAGATACTGTACCCTCCAAAACTGAGTTACTCCAGACCCATTTTATTAGCATCCTCTGCATTTATTTGTGCCAACTCATATTCTGATCGGGAAATGCTTGATTAGAGCACCTTGCTGCACCCTTGATGATGATGGCATAACATCAACTTTTTGCTTCTTGGGGGTCTGACCAGATTGTTTTTCCTGTTCAGTGATTGTTGCCTGCCTATTCCACTGATTCCCAGCAGGATTTATGCTACCAACCTGAGGTAATTCTCTCTTGAGCTGGAAGTCATAAATGTACAAAGTGCCTTTAGATCCGATTACGCCTTCAGCTGACATCTTAGTAACATCTTGGCAACCCACCTTGATTCTCACGTAGTCATACCTAAACATATTATTTTATCAATCTCCAGAGTTATTCCAACTAGTGACCCAACATAACTCAAGTAGCTTCAGACCTTTGATCCATGGGAATTCCTTTCACTTTAAGCCAGGTTGTTTGTAAAGAACCTTTAGCACCCACTGATGCTTTCCACTTATCTACCTTAATCTCAATAGAAGGTAATGTTCTCATTTTCATGCCTACGAAATGAGACCACTCTTCGACTTTTCTGGCATTTGGAAATCTCATTATGAACTGACTTGTAGAAGTTTGTTTAACATACCATTTCCAGACTTCCAGTTGGAACCAGGCCCAGCTAAAATAATGAATTCGTGTTCTCTCTATCTTACTGAAGCTTCCCCATTCACAATAGTAATTACAGCGGTACTACATCTTTCCTTCAAGTTACGATCATTTTCTATCCCCTCAATAAAATGGAACCCCTGCCCTTGAACAGCACATCGATCCACACAATGGTGCTATGTATCACCATGGTTTTTTCTCAGGGCACCTCCTAGCAGTATGGCCTTCTTTACTACATCTCTCACACTTGATTGGTTTTGTGCAATATGTCAATTTGTGCCCTTTATTCCCTCCTTTCTGTTTGCCCCAATTGCCTCTGCTTCCCTTGACAAATTTCGCTGCACCTCAACGGACATCTTTTCGCGAGATTGGTGGTTTACTCCCGGTGCAGGACCTGAGTTCTGAATTCTCGAACGATTCGTCTCTGTTGATGTATTGGAGTTCTGTAATCCTCTTGCTCCTGTTCTCCCCGTGCCTCTACCAGATGTGCCAGCACCAAAGCCATCCCGACGTGCACTAATGGCTCGTACGGCACAGCATACTTCCTGACGCGGTTCCGGGAGGTGCTATTCTGTTCCGCGGCACAATTTGTTGAAGTTACTCCGGTGTCTCATCGTCTACTCCAGCGTCTCATCTTCGGTTCAAGCGTCTCATCAATTTTCATTTTACTGCTTCCGTCAGTTAGTAGTGGCATTTGCTTATTTCCGTTTCCTGATTGCATTAGTGCCATGCAAAGCGTTAAATTGGGGGTTTGCATTAGTGCCATGCAAAGCATTAAACTAGACGTTTTGTGATAAAAAACGTCATGCAGCCATGCATTTACAATTTAGTCAGGTAGTGGTCATCTCTAGCTTGTATACATCCTTTAAATAAGCAGGCAATATATTAGAAAAAGCTGCCCGGTTTTAGCAGCACCAAACACCTGTGTTCATTGTGTTCTTGAGTGCGCGTTCGAGAGTTCGCCGGCGGCGAAAGATTGCCGGTGATCCACGGCAATTGGTATCAAAGCGTGGACGCTCCCAGGGCCGTCATGTCCATCCACTTGGCTCCCGTTGGCGGTGGTGATCGTTCGCCATCGCCCTCTCCCCGACGACGGGTTTGCCTGTGAGGGCGCAGACCGGGTGGAGCGCCCTGAGACATAGACGGCAGCAATGGCAGCTACGGAACCACCGAGCAGGGCTGAGGCAGCTGCCATTGGATCCAGAGGTTGTCAGGGTCCTGCTGGACAAGGTCAAGGACAACAAGGACTTTGTTGTCGATGAGGATCAACGGTGGTTGCTGCACAGGTGGAAGCTGGGGCGTCCATGAACTTCCATGGTGCCGTGATCTAGGCAACCACCATTACTATGATCCAGTCACCCAGAGTTTGATGTTTAGGTTTTTCATTTCAAGTAATCGTCTGGTTATGCTGATCATGGATCGGGAACAAGGCTAGGCCTAGATGTGAAAACTTTTAAGTGGAAAATCTGTAGCGATGCAGTAATGTCTTGGCATGTAAATCACTAAATTCGATGCTTTTGGCGGTCGTGTTGCTGCAGCAGCTGTAATAATGCGCAGCAAAATCTGTAGTGTTTATGTAGCGTCAAAATTGCTTGGCACTTCCTTCTGGGTCTGCGTAAAGTTGTACCGGTTATTCAGATTTGCGGTTATTCAGAGTTGATGTGCATATCTTTCTTTTCCCCCCCTTAATTCTGTGAATGAACAATTAAATTTGTGACCTCTCAACGATCTATGATATGAAGTTTGCACTGATGCTGATTTCTGAGAAAGATGAGCACTTTATAGCATTAAGTTTGCAATGATTCTACAAAATATATGATTATGTAACTTCAGAAAAGTTCAGTGTTATGCTGGTAAATGATGATATCTGAGGAAGTTCTAACTTGCACAAATGCAGATTAGATGTTAGTTGTTAACCACTTGTAGGCCAATTGCGCAAACTGTGCTCTCCTGCCAATTTTCCATTTCAGAAAAATTGCTCAAACTGTTCTCATTCTAATTTGTACTTTGAGCTTACCAGGCAAAATAAAGCAGTAATGAGTACTGACTGAACTTCTGCACATCCATATGCTTATTGCTTGATCTAAATTATAATTTCTCTCTACGCTCTCCTTACAGGTTCATAGTATTCTGTGCTGTATTTATTTGTTTGTTTACTTGCAGGATTGAAGGAGGCTACTAATCTGGTTAATGTGGAGAGGAGGAATAAACATAGGACTAAAGATTGAGCATGACTTAATTCTCTGCCCAACATATTATTTACTCTCACGACATATTGCATAGCTGTTAAGCATCCACTCAAAGAATTGTGTTCATATGCTCTTTTCCCTTTGTGATTTTCCTTTCATATGCAACAAAGTAAAAAAATGGAAGTATCTGTATGTAATAGAGAATATTTATGGATAGTTAACAGATAAGATTTTAATTTTATATCAGGAGTAGAGAGTACTGTATGTATGTTGACAGTTGTTTCACTTTGTGGTGGAAAGGATAACATGACTGGCACCGTGTTTTCAGGGTGATGTGTTTGATACATCAATAGATTTATGGTTAAACTAAACTTGTGTTAAGCATTGCGAAATAGGATAGCTACTGTACCAAATTTAGGCAGTGACACTACAGGACACATGTATATAGCTGTACTGATTGAGAAAGAAATTTCTGGAAGAAAGATAAATTGTTTGAGAATTTGATTATATTTTTAAAATTTTAAATTTTTCCCAAAAATTTTTTTAAAAAAAAATTTTTTTTTTTGGTTAAAAAAAAAAAAGGGAAAAACAAAAAGGCCCAAAACCCGGGGGAAAAAAAAAAAAGGAAAGGAAAGAAAAAACTTTTTCCCCAAAAATTTTTTTTTTTTAAACCCCCAAAATTAAAAAATTTTTTAAAAATTTTTTTTTTTTTTTAAAAAAAAAAAAAAAATTTTTTAACTTTAAAAAATTTTTTTAAAAAAAAAAAAAAAACCAAAAAAAAAAAAAAAAAATGGAAACCTTAAAAAAAAAAAAAAAAGGTTGGGTTTTTAAACCCCCCCCCTTTTTTTTTTTTTTTTTAAAAAATTGGTTTAAAAAGGGAAAAAAAAAAAACCCCGAAAACCCAAAGGGAAAATTTTTTTTTTTTTTTTCCAAAAAAAAAAACCCCCAAAAAATTAAAAAAAAGAAAGGGGGGGGAAAAAAAAAAATTTTTCCCGGGGGTTTTTTTTTTTAAAAAAAACCCAAATTGAATTTTTAAAAAAAAAAAAAAAAATTTTTTTTTTTTTTAAAAATTTTTTTTTTTAAAAAATGGGAAAGGAAAATTTTTAAAAACCCAAATTTTTTAAAAAACCCCCAAAAAAAAAAATTTTTTTTAAAAAAAGGGGCCCCAAACCCCAAAAAAAAGGGGGGGGGGGGGGGGAAATTTGGGGCCCCCCAAAACACCCCCAAAAGGGGGGGGGGCCCAAATTTTGGGGGGGGAAAAGGAAAACCCCCTTCCCAGGGGGGCCCCCCCGGGGGGGTTTTTTCCCCGGGAACCCTTTTCTTTTTTTTAAAAAAATTTTAAAACCAAAAGGGAAAAAAAAAAAAAAAAAAAAAATTTTTTTTTCCCCCCGGGAGGAAAATTTTTTTTTTTGGGGGGGTTTTTTTCCCCAAGGGCCTTTCCTTTGGGGTTTTTGGGGGGGGGGGGGGGAAAAAGGGGGGGGGGGGGAAAAAAAAGGGGGGCCCCCCGGGGGGCCCCCGGGGGGTTTTTTTTTTGGGGGGTTGGGAAAAAAAATTGGGGGGCCCCTTTTTTTGGGGGGGGGGGGGGTTTTTTTTTTTTTTTTGGGTTTTTTAAAAATTTTTTTTTTTTTTTTTTTTTGGGGAAAAAAAAAAGGGTTTTAAAAATTTTAAAAGGGGGGGAAAAAAAGGGTTGGAAAAATTTCCCAAAAAGGGGTTTAAATTTAAAAGGGGGGTTTCCTTTTTTTCCCCCGTTTTTTGGTTCCCTTGGGTTTTTGGGGAAAAGGGGGGTTTTTGGGGAAAAATAAATTTTTTTTTCCTTGGTTTTTTTTTTGGGCCTTTTATTTTTTGTTTTTTTTTTTTTTTTTTTTTTTTTTGGGGGGGTTTTAAAAAGGCCCAAAAAATTTTTTGGGGGGTTTTAAATTTTTTTTTTTTTGGGGGGGGGGGGAAAAATTTTCCTTAAATTTTTGGGGGGGCCTCCCCCCCGGGGGGGTTTTTTTTGGGGGTGGGAATTTTTGGGAAGGGAAAAAAACACCCGGGGGGGGGGTTTTAAAAAAAAATTTAAAAAAGGGAAAAGGGGGGGGAAGGGGGGAAAAATTGTTTGGGGGCCCCCCCCCCCGGGGGGGCCCCCCCCCTCCCCCCCCCCTTTCCCCCCCCCGGGGGGAAACGGGCTTTGGGAAAAAGGGAAATTTTTTTTTTTTTGGGGGGTTTTTTGGGTTTTTTTTTTTTGGGGGGGGCCCCCGAAAGGGGGGGGGGGTTTTTTTTTGGGGTTTTTTGGGGGGGCCCCTAAAACCCCTTTTTTTGGGGGGGGCCCTTTTTGGGGGGGGGAAAAAAAAAGGGAAAAAGGGGGGAAAAAACCAAGTCCCCTTTTTTTCCCAAAAAAACCCCGGGGGGGGGGGTTTCCCTTTGGGGGGGCCCCAAAACCCCAAAATTTTATTTTTAAAAAAAAACCCCAAACCCCCCGGGGGTTTTTTTTTCCCCCCCCCCCAATTTTAAAAATTTTTTGGGGGGGTTTTTTTTTTTAAACCCCTTAAAAAAAAAAAAAAAAACCCCAAGGGTTCCGGGGGGGGCCAACCCCCAAGCCTTTCCCCTTAATTAATTAATTTTTAAAAAAAAAAATTTTTTTAAAAAAAAAGGAAATTTTTTAAGGGGGGTTCCAAAAAGGGGTTTAAATTAATCCGTTTGGTTTTTGGGGTTGGAAACCCCCTTTTTTTGGCCAAATTTTTGGGGAAAAACCCTTTTTTTGGGGGGGAAAATTTTTTTTTAAAAAAAATTTTTTAAAAAAATTTTTTTTAAAAAAAAAATTTTGGGGGGGAAAAAAAAAAAAAAAGGAAACCAAAAAAAATTTTCCAAAAGGAATATTAAAAACCCCCCCGGGGGGGGGTTTTTTTCCCCTTTAAAAAATTTTGGGTTAAAAAAAAGGGGAAAATTTTTTTTTTTTTTGGGGTTTTAAAAGGTTTTTTTTCCCCCCTTTTTTTTTTTCCAAAAATTTTTTTAAAAAGGGTTTGGGAAACCCCCCCTTGGTTTTTTTTTTTAAAAAAAATTTTTTTTTTCCCGGGTTTAAATTCCCTTTTTTTTTTTTTTTTTTTTTAAAAAAAGGGCCCTTTTCCCAAAAAGGGTTTTAAATTTAAATTTTGGGGAAAAATTTGGGGTTAAAGGGTTTTTGGGGAAAATTTTCCCCCCCAAAAACCGGGGGGAAAAAGGGGGGGGTTTTAAAGGCCCCCAAAAAAATTTTTTTTTAAAAAATTTTTTTGGGCCCCGGGGGGGGGTTTTTTTGGGGGGGGAAAACCCCCCACCCCGGGGGGGGGGGGGGGCCCCCCCCCCGGATTTTAAAAAACCCCCCGGGGCCCGGGTTTTAAAGGGTTTTTTGGGGGAAGGGGTTTTTTGGGGTTTTTTTCCCCGAATTTTTTTTAAAATTTTAAAAATTTGGGAGGGGTTTTTTGGTTAAAAGGGGTTTTTTTTAAGGAAAAAAAATTGGGGTTTGGAGGGGGGGGTTTTTCCCCCCAAAAAAAAAAACCCCCTTCAAAGGAAGGGGAAAAAATTTTTAAATTTTTTAAAGGGGGTTTTTAATTTTTTTTGGGGGTTTTTTTTTGGATTGGAAAAAAAACCTTAAATTTAAAAAATTTTTTTTTTGGGGGTTTTTAAATTTTCCCGGCCCCGGCCAAAGGGGGGTTTTTTCCCCCTTTTTCTTTTGGAAAAAAAAAAAGGGGGGTATTTTTTAAAAGGGGTTTTTTTTGGGAAAGGAACCCCTTTTGGTTTTTTTTTCCCCCCCTTTTTTTCCAAAAGGGGGAAAAAAAAAAAAAAATTTTTTTTTTTGGAAATTTTTCTTTTTTGGGGAAAATTTTTTCCCCCTTTTTCCCCTTCTCCTTTTTTGGGGGGAAAAAAAAAAAAAAGGGGGGGGCCCCTTTACCAAAGGGTTTAAAAAAAAAAAGAAAAAAAAAGAAAAAATTTTGGGGGGTTTTTTGGGAAAAAAATTTTAAAAAAGGGGGGTTTTTTTTTTTTTGGGGGGGGGGGGCTTTTGGTTTAAAGGGGGAAAAAAACCCCCCTTTTTTTAATTTTGGGGGTTTTTTGGGGGGAAACAAAAGGGGGTTTTTTTTTCCGTTAAAGGAAAATTTAAAAAAGGGGGGAAAAAAAAATTTTTGGGGGGGGGGGGGGGGTTTTTTTCCCCCAAAAAACCCCAAAAAAAACCCCAAATTTGGGGGGGGGTTTTTTTTGGGGGGCCCCAAAAAAAGGGGGGAAAAAACCCAAAATTTTTTTTTAAGGGGGAAAAAAAAGGGGGAATTTTTTGGGGTTAAAAATTTTTGGTTTCCCCGGGGGGCCAAAAATTTTTTGGGGAAAAAGGGGGGGGGGGCCCCAAAAAAACCCCCCGAAGGGTTTTTTCCCCCCCCAAAAACACCTTTTTTTTTTTTAAAAAGGGGGGGGGGGGCCCCCAAAAAGGGCCCAATTTCCCTTTTTTTTTTTTTTTTTTTTGGTTTTAAAGTTTTAAAAAAAAAATTTTTTTTTTTATTTTTTTTTTTTTTTTTTTGGGGTTTTTCAAAAAAAAAAAAAAAAAAAAAAGGAAAAGGAAAAAAAAAAAATTTTTTTTAAAAAAAAAAAAAAAAGGGGTTTTTCCGGCTTTTTTTAAAAATTGGGCCAAAGTTTTTTTTTTTTTCCAAAGGGGAAAAATTTTTTAAAATTGGGGGTTTTTTTTTTTTTTTTTTTTTTTAAAAAAAAAAATTTTTTTTTTTTTTGGGGTACCAAAACTTGGTTATAGGCAGACCCAGAAGGGGGGTGTGAATGTTGACAAATGTTGCTGGACACCAAAACGCATCAAAGGGAAGCGTGGTGGCCACAGGGAAGAAGAAGAACGCAACGGCAAGGCGGGAGGAAGGGGGACCCGCAGCTGTTGCCGTTGGAGGCAAGGCCCGGACGCCAGGGCGCCGGGAGCCTCAAGGAGTGGCACGCATCCCACGGGGAGCCACACCTTGTATTGTTTGCCGGGGTAGGCCACTTGGGGTTGGGCGCCGTAGTCAGTTCTCCGTCGCGACCCATGGACCCAAGGCCCAATGTACAGCCCCTTCCACAGGGTGGCTTCATGCCCCCATGACCATCGGAGCCGTGGTGGGAAAGACTCAAGTGGATTAGGAGCTTTCGGGCCAGTGGGCAGCCTTTCTATTCCTTGGAAAAAAAGGGGCCGCCAGGGTAAATAGCCATTGGCATCCTCAGCCCGGGCCATTCAAGGCCAGCTGAACGGCCCATTTGGCGCCATTCAAGTTTTAGCCATCTCAAAAGGGAGCAGCAAGCCAAACTTGGAACCCCGACGGTGCCTATAAACGTTTAAATTAAACTTTATGGAGACACTCTTCTTTAATGGCCGAGCCCAGGGTCTTTCTAGTCAAGAATGGCCATTTTCCAAACATTGGGACCTCATATTAAACCTTCGTCGCCTTCCGGGAAGCTTTTTTACTCGGGGATTTAATCTAGATCCCTCCCCGGGATATGAACCGCGGCGGTTCTTGGCAGGACATGTGGGGCGGCGCACGTTGGCCGCCAGGGTCAGACCGGGGACGCCGAAAAATCGGGGTCCCCGGGCACCTGGGCGCTGAGAACCCAATTTTCAAGGAAGTAGGGCCGGAACAAGGCCCCACGGATTTCTCTAGGTGGCCTTCCAGGGGGATGGGGGCCCTTCTTTGCCCATAATGGGTGGAAAGAATTGGTACTGTTTTTGTTCTTTTTGCAACAGCAGGAGACATAGTAGGATATTAGAATTTTGGGCTTTTCCATTTTGTAAGAAAAGTAAGCGAATGGGTAAAAATGGCTTTTAAGAGGGTAGAATAGAATAAGGGGAAACAGGAAGACAAGGAATGGGGTTTGTTAGTAAAAAAAAAAAGGGGGACCTAGAAATTATCGAATTGGTTTCGGATGAGTCAACTGGCGGCTTTAAGACATGGGAGCAAAAATTGGGAATTAGGGAACAATTTTCCTTTTTTTCTAATATTGTTTGGGCTAGATTCCACACTATCTATTTTCCTATTTAATTAGCAGACAGTGAATTCATTTCTTTATGGTAATGTTTAAAACCATTTTTCCTAACTTTGTTTTTTTAATTTTTATTTATTTTTATTATTTCTCAACTAAAAGCAAAATTTAAATTTTGATTCAAATTAACCCCCCTTTATCTTTCTTACCCCAATTGATGAATCATCTTTTCAATTTGTTTTAATTTTAAAATGATTTTTTCAAACCCCCCATTAGTTTTATTTTTTCGACCAAGAGAACCTAACCAAAATTCAAAATCCATTAAAGTCAAAACGAAAAATACCCAACAAAAGCAAGGATTACACATTTCTATTTTCAAAATTTTGGTTTAATGGAGATCACCAGGGATGGGGAAAGTCCAAGCAAACTAGTAAAGCATTCATAGGGCCACCAAAAGGGTGGTTTAAAGAGTAACGGCCGGAAGAAGTAAATGATCGTAGGTTGCCACAAACGTCAATTGGTTAAGATACTATTGAAAATACGTTTTGGGGGCTAGCCCGGCACGTGGTGTACTATGGGGTTGGCGTTCTAAAAATTAAAGAGAAAGAAACATGGTGGGGAGCTCGACAAATATTGGCAAAAGGCTACTATTAAACGTGGCATCCTAATTTAAACTACTAAAATCCCTAATTTTTAACCATAATTTGAAAAACCAAAAGGGTTTAATCGGGGTTCCAGACTTTGGTGGTGTATTAAAGAAGGTGGTCGTATTCATAATTCGGAATCCGAAGAGCAAAATATTTACAACAAAGGAATATCAACGGCCGGGACGACCGGGGCGAAGACGGGCAGGGAGCGCTATGCGCGGCCGAGCCTAGGGGTTCGCGCACGAGATGTCACCAATGATGCTGACAGGTGCGCAATATCCCGGCTGAGGCAAGAACAACAACAAGCGCACACGGATCTGCCACGGAGTGCGTGTGTGATCACCATGCGCCACCCCAGGCTGTGGAGCCCCAGGGCCCACGAACTGCTCGGATCAAGGGAGGCGCCATCCGGCTGGCCCTCTTCGCCGAGGGCTGGAGGGCGGCGGCCACAGGGGCCTGTGACCTCCTCAGGGAAGCGCACCTCCTCTGGATTGGCACAGAAATCCTTTGCGGCTTCAGAATGCCAGATGAGCCTTTTGAAATTCCATTTGCGGCTTCAGTTTCAGAGTTGATGTGCATTCTTGACTGAGGCCTGAGTTTTTTGCTTCATTTTTAAGAGATGTTGTATTAAGGGCCCAAAATAAAGGGAGGTATAGGGAGGACTGGGGCACCGAACCTTTTGTGATCAGGACCGGAAGAAGTTTGTGTCCGGTTCTACCAAAATGGTTTCCTACGGGCCAAAATTATAACATGGGGCTTGTTACAAAAATTTAGGAAACAAAGGGCAAAATATTATCTTTCTTTAAGTTCAAAATACCCAACAACCCTATACTTGGGGAACCAGACACCCGCCAAGGGCGGGCCATCCAACTTCCTATTGTGCAATGGGCGATTGGTTAAGGGAGGCTACTCTCCCAAAAGCCTCTCATATTTAAAGGCCCTTTTCGTGGACGAGTCTGCCGTGCTTTAGTCCCCCTCCCTTGGACCCTTGGAAATACTCACTTTTGTGTTCGCCAAGATGATGCCGACCCAGTGGTGCCTTGCTCCCAAGCCGGGTCTCAGGTGCTGGTCAGCGTGGTGAGGTTGGTTTCTTATTTTGGGCGGGCATAGCCCTTCGGCGGTGACATCGCCGACGAGTGCCGTGGTGCTTTTTGTTTCCGTCTTCCTTTTAAGCCAGCCCCATTTCTGCCATTTCTTCGGATCCCGTTTTCACCAGCCATTACCTTTGGTTTTGGTTCCTTCCACCATTTCCTTCCGTTTATTAATGGAGATTGGACATTCCATATAAACTGTTTGAAAACCATTTGCTCATTAAATGTGGGCCTTGGCCCAGTCATTGAGTTTAAGGCAAATCACAAATCAAGAAAGGTGGGCAAAGTCAATTACCCATTTTGTAGGAAGTGAAATCAAAGCACAAATTTTTTCTCCGTCCTTGAATTTGCCATCTCAACTAAAATTGCAGGTTTTCTGGGGCTCAATTTTGTTTTTTGAAATTCAAGTGCAAAAATAAAAAATTTCTTAACAAAAAAAATTAGTATTTCGGTTGCCGACTTTGTTTTTAGTAGGGGATAGGAAGAACAGAAGGAGGAGGTGGTGGTTGAGATTAAGAAATGAAAAAGAGCCCTACTCTGTTCACAGTCAAGTTTCCAACCTCCCAACCCAAATTGATCAGACGTGGAGTTCCTGGGGCGGGGAGCTGGGTGGGCTTATGGGGATCCTTCCTTCTAATATGGTGCTTGTACACTGCCATTCTAACAATATTAACTGTACATTTTTATTATCACAAGGTTGTAATTAATCAAAGTTTATAAATATATTAAATATATTACTAAAATGAAGCAAAATCAATGGATAAAATAACATTAAAGAAAACATCAAGAAAAGATTTAATTTAAAAGTTAATTTTCACTCTTATAAATTCGAATCTTTTAAAACTCTCGGATCATTATCATATAAAAATTGCTAAAAAATAATTAATCTAATTCTTCATGTTCTCACCTTGGGAAAGTCTTTTCGACTTTTTTTAGGCATATGCCACCCATGGTTTAAAGTCCCACCCTTTAAGAAGTGAAACATTATCCAAAAGTAGAACAAACAGAATCGGGAGGTGGTGGGGTGAATAACTTTTAAAATCTCGAAAGCAACAAAAGGAAAAACACAAACCCCTAAACTTACCAAACCGATCCAAAGAATAAAGTCACCAGACATTATTCGTGTCGGGCGAACCAGCCACGGGTAGGTGTCTCCATCGTCACGGGTGTCGACCACCGTGAAGCAAAAAAAACAACTTGACTAAGAAAATGGGCGCCTTTAGTTTATTTTGCTTTGGTTTATGATTTCGAAAAACAAACAGAATTTTACAAATAGAAATGGTTTACGCCGGCCCGGAACCAAAGGCCAAAAGCCATAAACCACAACCCAAAGAACAAACTCAATGCAATCAAAAACTGACAAAAAGAGAAACGAAAAATCCTCCAGAATGTAATTACCTATTCCAATCAAGGTTATGGCAACCACCTTTCAAGAGGGGCCTTCACCTTCCAGCTGCCACTTGAAGCCGTGGCGGGGGAGCCATTACGCATGGTGGGCTGTGGATGCATTACGGGTTCAGTGGCCGAGCTTTCTGAATCTGCGAATAGGCAAGGAGGCCCCGATGAGGCACCATTGTTGAAATGGGAGCTTTGATAGAGAAAATACAGTAAGCACAAAAAGTTCAAGGGACAAAAAATTTGTTAACGGTTTTAATGCTTTTCCCCGGCGCTGACCCATATATTTTCTTTTACATTAAATTTACAAATTAAGCAATATTTATTTCATTAAGTTCATTTAAATCTATCCAACCATACACTAACCCCTACATGCCCAAATATTTGGCCACCAACAACCCCATAGCCCTCCGTAGGGAGTGGGTTCCGTCTCCGAGCGGTCGGGAGGGCCGGTCAACTCTGCCCCCATTTGGCTTGTGTTCAAGTATGCCCGACCGAGGTGGGAGGCCTTTCAGGTTGGCTTGCTGGCCCCGATGCGGTGCTTGTGGCGAACAACTTTTCAATTTCATCCCTTGATGGCGAGGCGCGTTGTTACTGCGGTGAAGCAAAGTCCACAAAATTTCGCCATGGGAGGCCACCTGGCCTTACGGTGGGGGCTTCACCTTCCCATATGAATTAGGCCTATATGATTATATTTTTTTGCTATTAAAGTGGGTTGCCCACCTTATTTTGTTATCTGAAAATGTGATCATATATTTCAGATGGGTTATAAAAACCATATGAGAAATTTTTATCAAACCATTTGATTTAATAAAATGGTTTGGTTCTGTCATTTGTGATAAGTTCAAATATGCAATAATCGCTTTCAAACACCTCTTATCTTTTCCGGACTTTCAATAATGGCATTAATATTCTTTTGATTCCCCTATTATCTATCATGAGTTTTCAACCCAACCACACAAGCCTAACAATTTCGTGGGAGCTCCCGCTCCGCCTCTCCCTTCCTCGACTCGCTTTATCCTCGGTAACTCATTATCCCGGCGGAGGTGTTCGTTTTGTGGAAAGGAAAATACCCGTTTTCTAAGGAAAAATAATAAGCCTTCGGGGAAAGATCATGATAAATTGCCATCAAAACCCGATTTTAAACTTATCATCTCCTTTTTGAATTATGGGTATCTATTTTTGCTTACTGGAAAGTGGGGGCGAACTTTGGCTTTGTTAATACCCCTCCTATGAGTTTATATGGGCTCCCCCAAAATGAAGAAAAATAATCAAAAAAGAAATCAAAAGAATTTAAAACTTTATTAATACTTTAATAGAAACCAACCTAAAAAAAAAACAACCCACTTCAACCAAAAAAGCAAAGAATAACAAAACTTGGCAAACCACGGCTTGAAACCAGTTTTCCACCTATGCAGATGTACACTCCATTGGTCTTTACCTAAGGAAAAAGGGCGTAGATTTAAAATCTCCAAACCCAACAACTCTAAGTAGAAAAATTTAACCCTGTAAAGGGACGTAATAAGCAAAAGGCTCAAACAAGAACAAATCAATACACTAAAAACGGATATTATGAAATTGATTAAAATTTTTAATGTAATTATACAATTATAGAAGTTCAATGGCCCAACCCACTCTTTCAAGAAAGGCCAACCTTTCCTCCCTTTAACCGAGAGGGGTTAATTCTGTAAAATTACGGCTCCGGTTCATTGGGTGGAAAGCCCCAAGTGGGGTCCTGTGAAACCCAGCTTTAGAAAATCGTAAACAAAGTGTTCCAAGAAAAAATTGGAAATTGGGCAATTCTTAGGGCCGGGTGTCAATCAACTCCCCAAAGGGTCCTCACGGTAATTACCCAATTAGGGCAAATATAAGGTTCCCCTTTAATGTCCGGGTTTTTAGGACCACTAGTCATACCTGGCCACAACCCCACCCCTTCCATATTTGGCCCTTACCCCCCCATGTCCCAGCGGCTGTCCTTTGAGGATCCAAACGGGTCTTACTGCCCGCCTACAATCCCTTGCACCGTCCTCGTTGCTAAAATGGAACCGTGGTGCTTTGGAACTTGGTTTAATTATTAGGTTTTCAAGTAAAAGAATTGGGCAAATCGGGGAGGTGTCACAAATAATTTATGGCTGTGTTATTGGGGATAAGTATATTATTTGTTATCGGGGGTATATATATATCGGTTTTGTATTTGGCATGGATACCTTTTGATTATAGGCACCCTGTGGCCTCATTCAAATACTTTAATTTATTTATCTTCTTACCGTTTTCTCATTATTTGGCATCATTTTCCTTTTGATTTCTTTTTCTCTTTAATCTTTATGATTTGGTTCAACAAAATTTAAAAAGCAAAAAAAACTGGAGAGTTCTACTTAATGCCCAAAATCAATTTTTTGGCATTTACTTTTTACAAATTTAAGCTTGCCAAATACATCAAAATAAAACCCTAATTTTCATTTTTAATTTATTATTTTGTAAAACCAAATTTAGAATTTTTTTAGTTCTTATTAGAATTTTCAATTTTATAATCTGGTTTCGAATTATTATTCTTTAATGAAGGAGTAAATTAAATTTAACTGCCTCCCAACATGAACAAAATAAACCGCCACCATTGGAAAACTCAAGTTTTTTTCCACAAAGCTATCTACAACCCATTTCTTTGGGACGAGCCGCCGGAAACGCAGCCCAGGTCGACGCCTTGCTATGCCCCCGGGTCGATGGCATTGGCCAAATGCCAATGAATCTGGAAGGGCTGAATGGACGTTTAGTATTTTAAGAATTGGAATATTAAACAGTTGCACTTACACTTCCTTTGGAATACAGCACCTGTCCTGTTCAGATCCGGAATATCTAACATGGCTTGCACATGACAAGGTTATTCGCCTACTTATGATGATAACCAAAAGCTACCTGCCAAACCCCAGGAACTTTTTAGGGCCCCCAACCACCACCCCTCTTTTCCTCACCTTGCTGATCCCCGAAGTGGAGTGGACCCATTTATCATAACCTATGCTCCCCTTACTCCGAGCCGGGGAATGAAACGAAAGTTCTTCTAAGTACCCCAGACCCTGTCTCCCCACAAGACCCGCCGAAATCCTTTCCACCTTTCCTGGCCCAAAATGAAACACCCGACCAGGGGTTTGGGGTTTCAGGGTTGAAGGGACTAAGAGGCCGAAGGTTTGTTGCCATAATGGTGATCGGGAGATGGTTTAAGATGGATTGGTGGGGAATTCTTGAAGGGAGGAAGAGGCCAACAAGTTCTTTGAAAAAATGGTTTCGAAGGGCAGGTCTGGACTGTTAGGAAACTATGGTAGGGGCGCAAAAAGTATAAGGGTGGTAGGGAGGCTGGGCAAAGCAAACTTTTGCAATTAAAAAAATTTGCTGCAATTTAACATACGGAATAAAACTATCAAACATAAATTTGACCAGGAAAAGGCAAGAAAAAAACGGGCGAACAAGGGGCCGGGAAGGTTGGAAAATTGTACCGTGTCCACATACCACATACCACCGGCCGGGGACTCTAAGGAGCAAGAAACAGGTGCCACAAAGCCACCACAACGCCCATTGTTTCGGGGTTGGGACGACGCGGGCAGGGAGCCACGTGCAGGCTCGAAACCGCATCCGGCTGTGGATTTTCCAATCCAAAGGCTGACGACTGCCTGCATTCCACGGGTGGCTTCTTTCCCACCTGAATCATCTCCTGGCTGGGAAGAGATTGCAATTTGGATTATGGCATGCTTTACGGGATCAATCACTTCCTGCCTTGCAACAGGGAACGGGCCGCCTGAAGATACCATAGGCCCCCCACCCGGGGGAGGTTAGGAACAAATGCCCCTCGAACTGTGCCCGTAGTTTGGCTTGCCATTCAAGTTTTACCCATTGCTCAAAATGGGAGACAGTTCAACCAAGGACGGACCGCCCAGACGAGGTGCCGAAATCTTTTTAAATTCAAACTTTGAACACACCTTTGTGCCCGGCCCTAGGGTGCTGCCAAAACCGAAAGTGCGGCCAATGTGTTCATCCAAACCTTGGGAATCCTCATGGAAACCTTCTTGCGGTTCCGGGAAGCTTGTTTATTATCAGGGTATTTGAATGCTGGATGCAACCACCCACGGGAATGAGCCGGGGTTTGGAGCAAGAGATGTGGGGCGGACGCGCTGAATGGTCGTGCCAGGGTGAGACCTGGTAGGCCCGAGAGGAGAGAAGTGGCAGGCGAGGAACCAACGGGCGGGCCTGCGGCACGCCACTGCCCGATAGTTGGTGGAAGGGCACCGCAACAAGTGCCACCAAAGGACCTTCTGCTCGGGGAGGATGGCCGGGGCTGCTACAGGGATGAATGGGGCGCATCCTCTTTGCCCACTGACATGGGTGGCAGAAGACACTTCTTTTGATGACCCCAACTTTCCTTTTTCTGCATGCACCACAATAGATATGGATATTAGATTTTTGGCACGTTTGTCGATTTGCAAGAATAGGAAGAGGTCGGGTATAAAAGGAGAGCTTTGTAATTGTTACAACTTTGCTCCAGAAAAAGCACACATCAAATAATAGAAATTGGAAGAATTTTGAATTTCTTTATTCTCTTTTTCTTCCCATCTTTCTTTTCTTTTTCTCGCTTCTTTCTTTTACAAAATTGGGTACAAGCCTCCTCAATATATAGACTAAACTCTCCAAATCGTATAAACTTCGTTGGACACAACTTCAACTTGAGTTACACCGGAGCAACTCTACGCTTGAACTCTAAATCAAAATTATTTCTAGATCTTCCCTTAATCTTGACCGACTTACTCTAGATTTAGTCTCAATGTATTTGAACTACCCCATTCCACCACAAGCATTCTACATGCAAGCTACATGTAGGAACCAACTCAACGGCGGATCCATTCGATGCAAAGATTCTAAAACATTGAGGCTCCAACTCAACTACGACTTACTAAACTCATACTTGATACAAACGTCCCTCCCAATTCATTTCTCTTCACCTTACTTGAGTTGGACGATGACACATCTTCTTGGTCCCGACTCTACTCACCATTAGAGCATTGTTTATTCATCGTCCCTTTCCAACAAATGTTTTCTTCTTCGCTTTATTTAAGCAAATAAATTAAATTATAACACCTTACTTTTGCCTTATCAAACTTCCGATTCGCGGTCTTACCCACCATCGCTAGAAGTGTTCCAATGCAAATACATACATGCAAATGACATGATATGACATGAATGATATGATAATTCATGAACCACATTAAATCATCCATAAGGAGCATTAACATGCTCTCAACATAACCAATCCACCACAAATTAATTTCGTTTCCACAATATAACATTAAGCAAAATTCCACATGTCTACTAGCAAAATTATCAACATATCAATTGATCAATACTTCTACCATCTCCACAATTAAAATTTCATGTAATCATGGCTTAATGTATCAAATTACGATAATAATGTAAATTGCAAGTAGAAAGAATAACAAGTTAAAGGTAGCAACCACCTACATTCACTTGCCTCAACCGAAAAGCAAAGCAAAAATCAAGAACGCTGGGGGACAAGACCACCTATCCAAAAGGCATCTCTCAGCACCAAGCCATAACATACAAACATGACAAAAAAATTAAAGGTGCCTAGAACCCAACCCGACAATCTCCTCTCCGCTCAACAATTTAAAATTTTCCGGGTACCTTCAATTTCATATCCTTAAAACTAAGGATCCAAATACAAAAGATACCTCTTGGATTCATTACTTATAAACCTAAGATTTTCATGTAGGACACCTATTTTATTCGATCATAGCTAGATGTAATTTTGCCTAACTAGAAAACTCTCGATCGGCAGACGGATAGGAAACAAATCGCATCCCAACAACTGTAAGGGTATAAAAATTCTAAATTTTATACAGCAATTAGATCTCTAAATTATCTACAACTTTCTCAATTACATCCATGACCAAAAAATCAACTACTATTTTTAAACCCTATGACCGTCGGATTGTACCAATCTGTCCGCTGACGGACAGGGTATTACCGACCAGATCTCCCGATCCCACGGCCAAATAATCCGAAAAATACAGGATCGATCGAAGTCCTCAAACTTTTCTTTTGGGAAGACCCGGGAAAATCGTTTACTAGGTCAAAACCCACGAGCCTTCCGAATCTCTTGGGCGGGGTAAACCCTAATCGGGCAATTAATCTATAATCTTCCATCAAAATCTGGCCAAAACCTTAATTATTCCTAAGAACAGAGGGTTTGGGATAGGAAAATTACCTAGCTGAAGAATTTCTTAATTTTTCCTCCTTTCTTCTTCTTCTTTCTCTTCTTCTTCTTCCCTTTTTCTTCTTCCTTCTCCTTTTGCTCCAATGGATGGCAGCTTGTGGGGGTGATGGAGGGGGGCTGCCCAAGATGAAAAAAAGGGAGAGGGGCCAAGGGGGTTTTGGGTGCTAAGGTTTGGGAGGGGGTGGGCCCCTTGGTGGGCCCAAATCGGGCCCACCCGGACCCAAAAAATATCCAAATTAATTGTTTTTTTTTAAATTTTTACACCAATTTAATTTTTACCTCCGTGATTTACTCGGGAATCTCCGGATTAATTTGGGCCGAAAGCGTTCGGGATATGGGCCATCGTGGGGGGTGTCATACCGGGTGTCAAATGTACGAGTTGCGTGTGGATCTACACCGCGATCCACTACGCGAGCGGTGATGTCGACCACAGGGCGCACTCCAAGAAGATCAAGTAGGGAGCCCCGCGGGGGCGCAATGCCCCGGGGGGAAGCGCCCGGCCAGGGAGCCATGTCCGGCGCTCATGGTGAAGCCACCCGGTCGTGGACTTGCTCAAGGCCCCTTGTTCATGGCGAATCGCTTCAAGAATGTGGCCTTCCGTTCCCAATAAGACCATCCTCCATGCCGCGGGGGAGGGCCCACATTGTGGATTGGTGAGCCGGGTTCCATGGTCGGCCTCGCGGTGGTGGGGGTAGGGTGGGCGGGGTCGGGGTGAGGATCCGGCATTAACCTCCCCGCCCTTCGCGCCAACCAATCGAGGAGGCGGGCAGGGAGCAATTGTGCCCCGAGTTCGTTCAAGTTCCACACCATCGTGAAGTGGCACACCATCCATGTGAAGGACCCGGATGCTTGTACCATCCATGTGGAGGACCGGATGCTTGTATTTTTGTTGGAATCGACCAAGGATCAAACTCACGTGAAAGATGAACTCAACACTCACGGGCACTTGGAACAAACACAGGAGAGCACAAGCATTTGCGGCGCACGTTTTCTAGTTTCTCTATTTGATCACCCCATCAACTAAACGCATTGTACATGGCTTTATATAATCTTGCATGCTCACATGCATGCAGGGCAACCCCGAGTCACCGCGGACACGCCCGCCGAGCCACCAACTCATGCAGCGAGACTCACGAACTCCATGATCCGCATGGCGATCTACTAGCGACCACGAGCCACGCCCAAGGCGTGCCCACTAAACATGCATCGCTAACTAATAACGCTAACTAGGTGCTAATTATTCCACAAAACAAAGACTAAACTAACTCCTACATGCAATGCACAATGCGGATGCACTACTCGATGTGCATGATGTACATACGCTCATTCATGCAACTTTCCTAAAAACATGTACAAGATATTAGTGCAACAATTCCCCTAATCTTGACTTGCGTATCTATGCATCATCACGAGACATGGGCCGTGCCGTGGCAGAGCCTTCCTTGGTTTGGGCACTCTTTGGCAAATGCCCACATCCCATTGATTTTCCTTTCTTCCCGTCCGACTTGGATCGCCGGGTCATCGCTTGCCATCATCGTGTTGTCGAGGTCGCCACCCGCCTTGCGCGCCACCGCCATGGTCATGATTCTTCCACGCCCCGCTTGACCCTTCTCCCCTTTCTTCTTTGGTAAGGGTTTCCCCGGCGTGAGCAACAAATTCCCACCTTCTCGCTGAAGTTGAAACGAACTCATTCATCATAGGACTTGGCGCGCGAGGTCCTCCACGGTGAGGGTCTCCATATAAATTGTGTTGTCATCAATTACCAAAAGGGGAGATTGAAAGCATCTAGGCCCATAAAATGATTTTGGTAATTAATGAGTTTATATGAATATGGGACTAAATTTTTGAGTGTTTAAAGGTTTCCATATTATGGTTGACAAATGCAAGCCAAAGGACAAGGTTGAAGATCAAATATGGCTCAAGATAAAGGTATATGTAGAAAAGATCCTTTTCCATTTTACCGGTCTTAGGAGAATGGTGGAAGACCGGATTATAGGTTAAATAATCGACCAAAAGGGATCATGGCAAGTAGCTTGATAGCATTTCTTGAGTGTTCATGGATCAACTAGAATCATGCATTCTTGAAATATATGTTTTAAAAGCTAAACGTCTCTTCGGATGTGCGGAGTTCCGTTTTAACGCGGTACCCGCGGCTAGTGGAAAATCGGAACTCGGCGATCGAAGTTCCAACCTCGGCGGACCCATTTTTCCAAAGAGCACCCTCGGACCAATTCAAAATTTTAAAGGGTAGTTCTGCCACGGTACTACCGGCCCGGTAGTTCCGGAGGGCGGATCCTTTTTCCGGAGTACCCTTCTAGTCTAAATTATAAGTTCTAGTCTAAACTTAATTTGTCTTGGGGGCAATCATAAGTTTGATGTCTCTAATTTTAAATGGATTTATCATGTTAAATTTGATACCTGGGAGCATTCCCTTTTCTAGTAGTACCAGACACATTCGCACAATTATATATACCTAGCCATGTTCCAAGCAACCTTGGAATCATCAAACACTAGCTTGCACATTGAGCGCTTGCAACTTTGGAATCATCCAACACTTTCATGTCCTGTTCACTGATCCTTGGAATTATCTAACACTAGCTTCATTCTCCTTATAATGCTATGACTAAAAGCTACCGTGCCACACTCCATTGATCACCATCGCCGCCACCCCAGAGGAATTCTTGGTGGAGGGCCCCTCATGGATCCCCGCCACCATCCCCTCTGTCTTCCTTGACCTTCGCGCGATCCCCGATGGTGACCGTGGACGCATCCTCATCGAAAACCTAGTGCCCCTTACATCTCGCGCATGCTCATGGAGGATGACATGGACGACAAGTTCTTCCACCAGTACTCCGATGACCCTGCCCCTCCAGGCACAGCAGCCCTTCGCCCAAATCCTTTCGGCCATTTCATCCGGCACCAACAATGACAGCACCCGACCAGTGGGTTGTGCTGCGTCCTTGCAGGGTGCTGACAGGGGAACTTGGAAGAGGCGAAAGGTCTGTTGCCAGGTGCCAATGGTGACCGGAGCACGCTCAGCTCGGCCTTTCCAAGAGCGTGGATGTGGTGGGGGCATTCTTGAAGGGCAAGAAGAGGGCAGCAAGTTCTTGCCTGAAGAAAATGGTTTCAAAGGGACGAGGTGGTGGATCAAATGTTCAGGAAAGCGGTACTGGTAGGGGTGCAAGAATAGATACGATAGGGAGGGCAGCTGGGGAGGCGGTGGGCAGGACCAGCAAACGTGTGTTGACGATGGCAGACTCAGAGGAGGTTGCTGTTCACGAGATGTTTGACAACATGATGCTGGACGGTGTCAAAACATGCCAAGGACAAAGGAGCTGCGCATGGCCATGGACAAGGATGCAGAGAAGAAGAACAAAAGGGCAGAAGCAAGGCGGCGAGGAAGGTGGCGGTGGACCTACGCGCTGTTGATCCAGTGTGCGCAGGCGGTAGCCGCGGACAGCCACCGGAGCGCCGGTGAGCTGCTCAAGGAGATCAAGAAGCACGCGTCGCCGACGGGCGACGCCACGCAACGCTCATTGTTTCGCCAGGGGACTGGAGGCACGACTTGCGGGGTCAGGGCGAGCTGTGTCAGCTGCCTCGTCAAAGCGCATCTCGGCTGTGGATTTCCTCAAGGCCCCAAAGCTGTAACGGCAGCCTGCTGCTTCCACAGGGTGGCGTTCGTGTTCTCCACCGTGACCATCTTGGACGCCATGGCTGGGAAGAGCAGGCTGCACATTGTGGATTTTGGCATGCTTTACGGGCTGCAGTGGGCAGCCTTGCTCTACTGCCTTGCGAACAGGGAAGAAGGCGGGCCGCCGGAGGTGAAGATCACCCCATTGGCCTCCCCAGCCCGGGTTCCAGGTGGAGGGACGGAGTGCCGCCTCAGCAACTGCGCCCGTGAGTTTGGGCCATTCAAGTTCCACGCCGTTGCGTCAGAATGGGAGAAGTTCGAGCCAAGGACTTGGACATCGACCCAGACGAGGGCTCGTGGTGAATGACCTGTATAACTTCAGAACTCTGACGGACGAGAGCGTTTCTTCGGTAGCCCGAGCCCCAGGGACGCCGTTCTCAGTAACATCAAGAGATGCGGCCAGACGTGTTCATCAAGGCATCGGGAATGTCTCGTACGGTAGCACCTTCATGTCGCGGTTCCGGGAAGCTCTGTTCTATTTCTCGGCGCTGTTTGACATGCTGGACGCAACCATCCGCGGGAGAGCGAGCCGCGGTCGGTTCTGGAGCAGGAGATGCTGGGGCGGACTGCGCTGAACGTGATCGCCTGCCAGGGTGCAGACCTGGTGGAGGGCCTGAGAGGTACAGACAGTGGCAGGCGAGGAACCGACGGGCAGGGCTGCGGCAGCGCCGCTGAACCCAGACGTTGTCAGGGTGGTGAGGGACACCGTCAGCAAGTGCCACGGCCACCACAAGGACTTTCTGCTCGGGGAGGACGGCCGGTGGCTGCTGCAGGGATGGATGGGGCGCATCCTCTTTGCCCACTCGACATGGGTGGCAGAAGACACCTCCTCGATGACTACCAACCTTTCGTTCTTTTCTGCATAACAGTGCAGACATAGATATGGATATTGCTACTGTCAGAGCTAATCTTGTCTTGCTCCCTGTCAGGTCAGAGTCTGAAGTTGGTATGAATAAACAAACCGGGGCAGTTTCGGTTCTCCCTGTTGCAGTCTGAAAACAGCAGTTCAGTCTACAGTCTGTTTTCAGTTCTGGGCTTCCAGCATGTTTCGCTGTTCAGTGCAGGAGTCTTTTGGTTCAGTCTTCAGAGTTTCGGCAGCAGGTCCAGCCGAATATGCAAAAGCCGTTCTTAGTTTTATGTGTCATTTAGAAGTGTCAGATCATGGTCCGGCTAATTAGGATCGTGATCCAATTTGAGGAGTAAGCTGCTTGTTTTCGGGTTTCCTGTTAACGTCTGAATCTCAGTTTGTATCGCTCGAAGCGTCATTTTCGGACTGCACTGTAGCACGTCCCAAAACTCAGAAACAGAGTTGAGTTCTAAAGAAACCTCTCGCGTGCGTTTGCCGATACTCTGAAATTGTCTCTTGTGTATCCAGTTTTGGTTTGTCTGGGTTGGGCATCCTGATCCATCAGCTACTACTAGCTAGATACGTACGTGCTTTTCTGTCATGTCATATGTTGCAACTGCCTACCTAGCGCTCTCCCAAATCAATGTCGAGTTGTCGGTTCCAGTGGCCATTTGATAGCTTTGGTCATGCTTTTGCTTGATCCATGCAAATGTTGTTGAGGAAGAATACCTGCTCTTATTTTAGCGGCCTGAGAAGTAACCTTACTAATGACTAGGCCCGTTTCTGATATTATGATACCAATTTTATCTTAACCTTACTAATGGATTATTGGTATCAGATATTATGCCATTTGTCAATAAAATTAATTGCACAGGTTATTCAGAGTTGATTTTAGCACCTTTTATTCTCGCAACTAGGCCCTTTGCCAATGAACTATCAGATATTAGCTTTAGATAACCAGATGTCCAACCAGGATGTCTGGATAATTTTCTTCGGTTTACTCGTTTAGATGCAAGACGGCAAGAATATACCAAGATTAGACGACCAGATTCAGACGCAAGAATACATCCAAAAATTGTATGTTTCCAAAGATTATATTGAAAGCTATGAGCATATACCTTCAGCAAAGTTCAGAATGACATAGTTAACGACGATACCTGGAAAGGTCCACACTAAATATGGAATCTATGTAGTTGCAGATCAATATCTGAAACTACATTGTTTCTTATGAACTCTCAGCTCTCCGGCACAGCAAAACATTTCAACACATAAAATTGATCTGCTACATGATCAATGCTGGTTTTGATCGGACAGGGACAAAGGATGGCTCCAATACCAAGATGAATAGGTCTTGTCGTCCCCATCTTTCTCAAAACCCTTTCTTTGTCCATATGTCCAGGCGGTCGATGATTAATCCAACCTTCTGAAATGGCAAGATATTCCCCACTGCAGCAAGTACCATCCTACTATGGACGCCACCCTGAGGAGTTCCTGGGCCTCGTCGACCCGCGCCACCGTCTCCTCCGTCTTCCTCGACCGTCCCCGGACGCCCCACGGCAACGGCGACGACCCCCCTCGCAGCCGCAGGATGACCTTGCCCTGGACTACATCTCGCGCATGCTCATGGGGAGGACATGGACGACAGGTTCTTTTACCAGTACCACAACCCCCTGCCCTCCTCCAGGCCCAACAACCCTCGTCCACGTCCTCTCCCTCCTCTTCCTCCTGCGTCCACACCAACGATACCAGCAGCCTCTGCCCCGACATGATGCAGGGCAGCGCGTTCTTGGCCGGCGAGGCAGACAACACTGATCTGTCCGGTGATGTCCGGCTCTTCCAGCGACGTGGTCGTCCAGAACTTATTGTTCTCGCAAAATTGCCGAGGAGGCCGAGAACATGTTGAAGGTTGGCAATGGTGATCAGACGGTGCTCAGCTCGGCGCCCTTGTCGGGGCAGAGAACCTGTCTTCCGGCGAGAACTTCAACGTGGACATGCTGAACATGGCGTTCTTCAAGGGCATGGAGGAGGCCCGTTCTTACCCAGAAACCAGAGCCTCGTGATCAACCCCGGGCCTCCTCCAGGACTTCACCCCCAAGCCAATGTCGGCATGGCGCCAAAAAGGCAGGTGCAACGGCCGGGACGACCTGGAGGCGGAGACCAGGAAGAGCAAGTTGATAGCGACGGCCGAGCCTGAGGAGCTGCGCGAGATGATGGACCGGATGATGCTCGACGGGTGCGCAACATCCACAAAGGAGATGAAGGAGCGCGCCGCCATGGAGGAGGCTGAGGACAAGAACAACAGCAAGCAAGCGGCACAGCGGATACGGGCGCCACGGGCTGCGTGTGGATCTGCGCACGCTGCTGATCCACTGCGCGCAGGCAGTGATGGACGACCGCCAGGGGCGCACGAGCTGCTCAAGAAGATCAAGCACCGTCGCCCACGGAGACGCCACGCAGCGGCTGGCGCACTGCTTCGCCGAGGGGCTGGAGGCGCGGCTGGCCGGCACGGGGAGCCAGGTGTACCGGTCGCTCATGGCGAAGCGCACCTTGGTCGACGTGAATTTGCTCAAGGCCTGCCGGCTGTTCATGGCGACATGCTGCTTAAGAATGTGGCCTTCCGTTCCCAACAAGACCATCCTCCATGCCGCGGCGGGGGAGCCGGCTGCACATTGTGGATTACGGCGAACTTGGGGTTCCAGTGGCCGTGCCTGCTGCGATCGCTGGCGGCTGGGGGGGGCCGCCGGGGTGAGGATCACCGGCATTAACCTCCCCGCCTGGTTTCCGGCCAGCCAACTACATCGAGGAGACGGGGCACCGGCTGAGCAACTATGCCCGCGAGTTCGGCGTGCCGTTCAAGTTCCATGCCATCGCGGCGAAGTGGCACACCATCCATTTGGAGGACCTGAACGTCGATCCCGGGAGGTGCTCGTGGTGAACGGCCTGTTCAGCTTCAGGACCCTGGTGGACGACATCGTCGTCGACAGCCAGCCCCAGGGACGTGGTCCTCGGCAACATCCGGAAGATGCGGCCCGACGTGTTCGTCCACGGCGTCGTGAACGGCTCCTACGGCACCTTCTTCCTGCCACGGTTCCGGGGGTGCTGTTCTACTCGGCCATGTTCGACGTGCTGGGCGACCATGCCGAGGGAGAGCAGCGGCTGGTGCTGGGCGGAAGTCTTCGGGCCGTGCCCTGAAGGCCATCGCCTGCGAGGGCGCGGACCGGACGGACCGCCCGAGACGTACAGGCAGTGGCAGGTGAGGAACCGGCGGGCGGGGCTGAGGCGCCGTTGAACCGGGAGGTTGTGGAGACGGTGAGGGACGGTGAAGCTCCAGTACCACAGGGAGTTTGTGATCGACGAGGATCGCCGGTGGCTGCTGCAGGGTGGAAGGGCGCACCCTCTTTGCCACTCCCGTGGGTGCCAGACGACGCCTTTCTGAATAGCCATTTGCGGCATTCAGAATTTCAGAGTTGATGTGTCTCTCTCTTACCTGTAGCTCTGCATGTTTGATGTGCTTCATTTCCAAATTCAATAAATGAGTTTAACACTTACGTCTTTGCTCATTTCCAAATTCCAATAGACGAATCACAATAAATGAATTAAGTGACCATTTGACATCTTTGCTCTTTGTTTGATCGATGCTTGCAGTGTTGATGAGGACAAGGATGAAGGCCTGGGCTTTTCAATTTCTAAAAGCTATTTTTTATTTTTTTATAGTAATTAACTTTCAAACAAGTGTTTTAAAGTAGGTCTAAAGTTAATTTATAATACAAGTAACTTCATTTATATTGGTCAAAACCCATATAAATTTTTTTATTTCATACCCTCTCTTATGAACCGTCTAAAAATGATTAGTCACAGTCAAAACTATAAACCAAAATAAGAAAAACATTCCCGTATTAGAATTTTAGATTTGGCTCGATCTGGACAAGAAAATGAATAGCACTTGAGTTGTACTGCTGCATGTGCTACAGTTCTCTTCTGTAGCTGCCTTGAAATTTCTTCTGCAGACATTATGTTTTAGTTTCATGAGTTACAGACGTCTCGCACAGGTCGATTGCTGTTGCAGCGCCGTGTTTTACTGAGAAGAGTAACAGAATCCATGATCAGGTCGTGAAGTCGCACCTGTTTCTTAGAGTTGATGTGAGCATATATTAATGGCGGGCTAATAGGCAAGCTAAAAGGGCAAAAGACCAAAAAAATGAGTCATATCTATTGTAATTGTAATTTACTGTATTTGTTGTGAACTAGCACAACAAAGAGGGTAATCATCGTCGGTGAGAGGTGACAAGATGACAGTAAAACGGACTAGGTGAAGGGCACCGATTGAGAAGGGCAAGATCTAGAATAGCTAGTCAAAAACATGAATATTGTTGTATTCATGAGACCCAAATGTTGGGTTGATCTCGGCTAACTACCGACTTTTGGGCCGCCTCCACGCCCCTTGATGGGAGGCGGTTACCAACGTTTGGTCCGGGCCTAGTCACCTAGGCTATACAAATATGAGGGTTTGGGGGGTGAAAAGGCTAGTAGTTCACGCCTCATAGAACCCTAACAAGTCCGATCGACCACGGAGCTTAGGTGAACGAAGATCGGAACCCCTCCGTCCCGCCCACGACTACCCGCGCCGCTTCTTCTCCGCGGACCACATCTACACCCCGGCCTCCCTCTTTTCACCGCCGAGCATCTACTTCATCAGGATGGCCTCTTCCGGTTAGCACTCATGATTCCGCATTTATGCTTATTAGGTGTTCATGTTGATCTAGGATTTAGATTTAAATTACACAACAATATATATGGAGTAGGAGGATATACAAAGGAATATACCATGTACATATAAGGAATGCTAAGGCATATAAGGAAACAAATAACAATCATATTTCATCCTTAACATCCCCTCAAACTCGTGGTGGATCACACACCCGAGTTTGGAGAAAAAAAAATGTCGGTCTTAGCTGGCTTGTGAAGAAGTCAACAATTCTCGATGAACAAACAAGAGCAAGGACACCCTCCCAGGGAGCTAGTGTTGAAGCATCCCACCGATGTGCTTGGTTAGCTCATCTTTGGACACGGCAATCTTGATAGCTCTGCTTCATCATAAGAGGTGGTCCCCCCGTACACCAAAATCGCAAGTAGCCATCTCCCAAGTAATCCTTTTGTCACGGCCGCCTCAACTCAACCTCGACACTGCACCCTTTGTCTTCCGGCAATCGGGGAGGAGCCAAAAAACACAATAAGCGAAAGAACGGATCGAAGGATCACGGCCCGCGCACGGTCCTGCGGGTGATGTAGAGCTAAGGAAAACAACGAGAGATGGTCCCCAAGTAGCGAAGAACAGAAGAAGATGACTGGTGAAGATGAGAGGACAAGCCATGAACCGACTCAAGATATGAAAACATGAGCAATATCGACAGTGCTCCAAGATATAAAACTCCCAACAAGATGGCGATCCGAATAGGATCCTCAAGAAGATCACCATCGTGACAGGTAAGAGAGCTCCATAGAAGTCTCAATAGGTATCCGGAACTGACCGATCAAGAATATCCTAGACTCTAGGAACTTGTTTATTCATCTTTGCTTGATTCATAATTGATATATATTAACCTTTTATAGAGCGATCCGACTTGACTCTTAAAAATAATCTATAAGAAAACTTGTCTTTAACAATCCAATCTTAATAACCCAACTAATAGATAATATCAAACACCTAATAGATAGCTTCACAAATAACAAACCAAGCCTAATTGCGGGCTAGGACCGGGCCACAACCGGTTTCAATGCCCAGATTCCGGTATTAGACTATTCATTCACCCCTCACGGCGAGGCCATCCTCGAGCTACGGTGGTGGCCACGGTTGAAGACCTTTTTCTTAGCCTTCACCTTGTCCAAGAAAGATGGTGGGCACGGAAACCATGGTGAGTGGTTTTGATACCAATTGTTGTGAGCAAACATAATGGGGTAATTATTCGGGGAGAGGTCGGATGGCGATGACTTGAAGTAGAATGACACTAGGTGAAGATGGAATTAATTGAGGGAATAGATCTAGAATTGTTGATCAAAAACGACCACCCGGCATTTTCGGACTAGGGATTTTTATTCATCTTTACTTGATTCATAATGGATACATGTTATCCTTTTATAAAGATGACCCGATTTAGCCTAAGAACTAATCTATAAGAAAACTTATCTCTAACAATCCAATCTAATAATAACCTAACTAATAGATAATACAAAACATCTAATATATAGATTCCTAAAAGACAAACCATACCTAATACGCAGTGCTACAGTACTACGCTAAATACGTGTGATACAGTACCACGCAACAGTACTTTTCGGGTATTAGACCATAGAAGCATTACCAGAGACGAGACTGTGAAATCCGTACATCATTCAGTCTGATAAGATGGCTGGATATTTTTTCTTCAGTTTTCTTACACACAGACGATTTCTGAGGAAGAGGACACTTTATAGCATTTTAAGTTAGCAATGATTCTATGATCAAACAGGTCCACAAATGATACAATAGTTAATGATGATAACTGAGAAAGGGCAGATCTGCAAAATAGATGTTGTTGTCAGTTACTTGTCAATTGCTGAATTGTTTGGATTCTAACGTGAACTCCGAGCTTTCCAAAATTTAGTACCGACTAAACATCTGCTCATAGGTAAAATTTGAATTCGTAACTTTCTGTATGTGTTTATCTTACTAATCCATTTTAGGAGCCATGTGCTACTAATTTGGTCCATCGGTGGAGCAGGAAAGAAACATAGGACTGAACATGGTTAAGTTACAGGTTACCTGTAGATACTAGTACAGATGAACATTGTCAATTGTGAGATTTTTTCAGTATAAAATTTTCAGAATTTGACTGGTTCCCGTATCAGTGGGACAGGATCCTCTGATCTCCCAATAGCAAAGCATTTCAAGACATAAAATTGATCTGCTACATGATCGATGCTGCTTTTGATCGGACAGGGAAAAGGATGGCTCCAACACCAAGATGAATAGGACGTTCTTGTCGTCCCCATCTTTCCAACCCTTTCTTTGTCGATGATTAATCCAACCTTCTGAAATGGCAAGATATTCCCCACTGCAGCAAGTACCATCCTACTATGGACGTCACCCTGAGGAGTTCCTGGGCCTCGTCGACCCCGCGCCACCGTCCCCTCCGTCTTCCTCGACCTTCCCCGACGCCCCCGGCGACGGCCCCCCTCCAGCCGCAGGATGACCTGACCCTGGACTACATCTCCGCGTGCTCATGGAGGAGGAGGACATGGACGACAGGTTCTTTTACCAGTACCACAACCACCCCGCCCTCCTCCAGGCCCAACAGTCCCTCGTCCATGTCCTCTCCTCTCCGTCTTCCTCCTGCGTCCCACCCGATACCAGCAGCATACTCTGCCCCGACATGATGCAGGGGCGCGTTCTTGGCCGGCGAGGCAGACAGCACTGATCTGTCCGGTGATGTCCGGAGCTCTTCCAGCGACGTCGTCGTCCAGAACTTTTATTCTCGCAAAATTGCCGAGGAGGCCGAAGTTGTTGAAGGTTGGCAATGGCGATCAGACTGTGCTCAGCTCGGCGCCCTTGTCGGGAGCAGAGAACCTGTCGCCCGGCGAGAACTTCAACGTGGACATGCTTAACATGGCGTTCTTGAAAGGCATGGAGGAGGCCAACAAGTTCTTACCCAGAGACCACAGCCTCGTAATCAACCCCGGGGCCTCCTTCAAGGACTTCACCGTCGGCATGGCGCCTAAGGAAGGCAGGTGCAACGGCCGGGACGACCTGGAGGCGGGCGGGCAGGAAGAGAAGCTGATTGCGACGGCCGAGCCTGAGGAGGTCGGGCGCGCGGATGATCGACCGGATGATGCTCGACGGGTGGGAATATCCACGAAGGAGATGGAGGGCCCGCGCCGCCATGGAGGCTGAGGACAAGAAAACAGCAAGCAAGCGGCACGGCGGATACGGGGCGCCACGGTGCTAATGTGGATCTGCGCACGCTGCTAATCCACTGCGCGCAGGCGGTGATGGGCGACCGCCAGGGCGCCGAGCTGCTCAAGAAGATCAAGCAGCATGCGTCGCCCACGGGAGACGCCCCACGGCTGGCGCACTGCTTCGCCGAGGGTCTGGAGGCGCGGCTGGCCGGCACCGGGAGCCCAGTACCGGTCGCTCATGGGAAGCGCCCTCGGTCGACGTGGACTTGCTTAAGGCCTACCGGCTGTTCATGGCGACATGCTGCTTCATGAATGCGGCCTTCACGTTCGCCAACAAGACCATCCTCCACGCCGCGGCGGGGAGGAGCCGGGCAAATTTGGATTACGGCGTGAGCTTGGGTTCCAGTGGCCGTGCCTGCTGCGGTGGCTGGCGGCTAGGGGGCGGGGCCGGATGTGAGGATCACCGGCATTGACCTCCAGCCAGCCAACCATCGAGGAGACGGGGCACCGGCTGAGCAACTGTGCCCGCGAGTTCGGCGTGCCGTTCAAGTTCCACGCCATCACGGCGAAGTGGCACACCATCCATGTGGAGGACCTGAACGTCGATCCCGACGAGGTGCTCGTGGTGAACGACCTGTTCAGCCTCAGGAGTCAGGACCCTGGTGGACGACAGCGTCGTCATCGACAGCCCGAGCCCCAGGGACGTGGTCCTCGGCAACATCCGGAAGATGCGGCCCGACGTGTTCGTCCACGGCGTCGTGAACCGCCCTCGGCACCTTCTTCCTGGCACGGTTCCGGCAGGCGCTGTTCTACTACTCGGCCATGTTCGACGTGCTGGAGGCAACCATGCCGAGGGAGCGAGCAGCGGCTGGTGCTGGAGCGGGACGTCTTCGGGCCGCGCGCCCTGAAGATCATCGCCTGCGAGGGGTGGACCGGACGAACCCCCGAGACGTACAGGCAGTGGGGTGAGGAACCGGCGGGCGGGGCTGAGGCAGCTGCCGTTGAACCGGGAGGTTGTGGAGACGGTGAGGGAGACGGTGAGGAAACCCAGTACCACAGGGTTTGTGATCGACGAGGATCGCCGGTGGCTGCTGCAGGGTGGAAGGGCGCATCCTCTTTGCACACTCTACGGGGTGCCAGACGACGCCTTCTCTGAATAGCCGTTTGCGGCATTCAAATTTCAGATTGATTGCGCATCTCTTTTTGGTTTAATCTTGGTTTTGAGACGTATTTAAGTTATATCATAATGTTTGCTATATCGGAAGTCTAGTCTGTTTGCGAGTCGTATTTAAGTTTGTCGATTTGCCGTATACATATACCAGTTGTTTCCGTGAGAGTTTTGGATTCGTAGTCCGTGTCCGTGGCTCAATAGTGTATGAGCATACCTATATATGCATGGGGATGGAGCACTCAGATGGATGAAGCAAGCAGCGAAAAATTGAAGAGAAATAAAAGAGTAGAAAGAGAACAAAGTATTTGTGTGTTGCGCTGTTGTCTCAGCGATTGTTTTTTGGTGCTTGCCTTCCACCAGTTACGCGGTGAGCACGTCAAGGTACCCGAAATCTGATATTTTGTGAGTTTTTACTCTATTAGAGTATAGGTTTGAGTCAATTTTCTAACTCATGGGTCTTTTAATAGGCAAAAAGCCCAACCCATCGAATCTGTCGGGTTCGGATACGTTCCTATAGTATCTATACCCGTAAACACATGGGTAATATAAACCCGATCTATAGGAGTTATAAACTGGACTCAGCCTAACTAGACTATAGCCATTAGTCAAGTACAAGAATTTGATGTCTCTCCTTTGGTTTTAACGGTTGTGTGTGAATTGTAATGATATGCTATGTCGGAACTATGACCGAAATTGATGGAGTGAACTAGCGATGTGTATTGTGGATTGTCGTTGCTTGTTTCATGCATAGTAGCATATAAATTGAACTTATTGTTGACCTAAGCTTTGCCGTCGCAATGCACGGTTTGGGGGCGACCCGTGGGTACTCACCAGGGGCATGGGGGCCCAAAATGGGGGCATTGTTTTGGGCACGTCCAATTTTCATTGGCACGAGTTTGGGATAAAAACCCCGGGTTTGTGCCCACCATCTCTAACGTCACGAGCGGGCCCGGGGGTTGTCCGCAGGAGTAGAGGTGTTGTTGGTGTTTCGCTTTTCGGCGCAAACGTTGGATCACAAATGATTTGAAGAAAATTGTAACAAGTGGTATCAGAGGGTGATAAGGCAAAGGCTCGGGGTGAGCTAATTTTCCACTACCCTCTCCCACGATCGACAACTACCGGTGTAGACAATGAAGAAAGCGAACATAGCGCCGGGGGTCTAGGGCGTCAATCCGAAGGGGAAAGGGGGGAAAGGTATAAGCGGCTTTGGTCCTTATCTATTAGATGGTGCGGGCGATGATGCATCGACTCAGGCAAAGGGACGGGGCGTGAGATGCGCGGGCGAGCAAGGGTTGATCGTGTTGGGAGGTGCGACCGGAATTTCGAGCGAGTTCGAGAATTTGAAGATGGAAGAGATCCGTGGATGAGCCTCGGCAGTTAAATTTATTATAAAAAGATTAATTTCTTGGCTACAAAATGAATGCTGCTTTTGATCGGACAGGGACAAAGGATGGCTCCAACACCAACATAGAAATTGTCAAAACCCTTTCTTTGTCGATGCCGTCGATGGCTCCAACAGTCTCCCTCCCAAGATATTCCCCACTGCAGCAAGTACCATCCTACCATGGACGTCACCCTGGGAGTTCCTGGGCCTCGTCGACCCCGCCACCGTCTCCTCCGTCTTCCTCGACCGTCCCCGGACGCCCCCGGCGACGGGCGACGACCCCTCCTCGCAGCCGCAGGATGACCCCCTGGACTACATCTCCGCATGCTCATGGAGGAAGACATGGACGACAGGTTTTTCCAGTACCACAACCACCCTGCCCTCCTCCAGGCCCAACAGTCCCTCGTCCAAGTCCTCTCCGTCTCCTCCTGCGTCCACACCAACGATACCAGCAGCAAACTCTGCCCCGACATGATGCAGGGCAGCGCGTTCTTGGCCGGCGAGGCAGACAACACTGATCTGTCCGGTGATGTCCGGAGCTCTTCCAGCGACGTGGTCGTCCAGAACTTATTGTTCTCGCACAATTGCCGAGGAGGCCGAGAAGTTGTTGAAGGTTGGCAATGGTGATCAGACTGTGCTCAGCTCGGCGCCCTTGTCGGGAGCAGAGAACCTGTCTTCCGGCGAGAACTTCAACGTGGACATGCTGAACATGGCGTTTTTGAAAGGCATGGAGGAGGCCAACAAGTTCTTAAGAGACCAGAGCCTCATGATCAACCCGGGCCCCTCCGGGACTTCACCGTCGGCCAAGCCAATGTCGGCATGGCGCCAAAGGAAGGTGCAACGGCCGGGACGACCTGGAGGCGGAGACGGGCAGGAAGAGAAGTTGATAGCGACGGCCGAGCCTGAGGAGCCGGCGAGATGATCGACCGGATGATGCTCGACGGGTGCGCAATATCCACAAAGGAGATGGAGGAGGGGCCGCCATGGAGAAGGAGGCTGAGGACAAGAACAACAGCAAGCAAGCGGCACGGCGGATGGGGCGCCACGGTGCTGCATGTGGATCTGCGCCGCTGCTGATCCGCGCGCGCGGCGGTGATGGACGACCGCCAGGGCGCGCACGAGCTGCTCAAGAAGATCAAGCAGCACGCGTCGCCCACGGAGACGCCACGCAGCGGCTGGCGCACTGCTTCGCCGAGGGGCTGGAGGTGCGGCTGGCCGGCACGGGGGCCACGTGTACCGGTCGCTCATGGCGAAGGCACCTCGGTCGACGTGAACTTGCTCAAGGCCTACCGGCTGTTCAGGGCGACATGCTGCTTCATGAATGTGGCCTTCACGTTCGCCAACAAGACCATCCTCCATGCCGCGGCGAGGAGGAGTCGGCTCATTGTGCATTACGGCGTGAACTTCGGGTTCCAGTGGCCGTGCCTGCTGCGGTGGCTGGCGACTAGGGGGGCCCGCCGGAGGTGAGGATCACCGGCATTGACCTCCCCTGACCGGTTTCCGGCCAGCCAACCACATCGAGGGACGGGGCACCGGCTGAGCAACTGTGCCCGCGAGTTCGGCGTGCCGTTCAAGTTCCACGCCATCGCGGCGAAGTGGCCACCACCATGTGGAGGACCTGAACGTCGATCCCGACGAGGTGCTCGTGGTGAACGACCTGTTCAGCCTCAGGACCCTGGTGGACGACAGCGTCGTCGTCGACAGCCCGAGCCCCAGGGACGTGGTCCTCGGCAACATCCGGAAGATGCGGCCCGACGTGTTCGTCCACGGCGTCGTGAACGGTTACGGCACCTTCTTCCTGCCACGGTTCCGGCAGGTGCTGTTCTACTCGGCCATGTTCGACGCGCTGGAGGCGACCATGCCGAGGAGGGACAGCGGCTGGTGCTGGAGCGGAAGTCTTCGGGCGTGCGTGCTGAAGGCCATCGCCTGCGAGGGCGTGGACCGGACGTGCTGCTCCGAGACGTACAGGCAGTGGCAGGTGAGGAACCGGCGGGCGGGGCAGGCAGCTGCCGTTGAACCGGGAGGTTGTGGAGACGGTGAGGAGACGGTGAGGCTCCAGTACCACAGGGTTTGTGATCGACGAGGATCGCCGGTGGCTGCTGCAGGGGTGGGGGCGCACCCTCTATGCGCACTCCACGTGGGTTCCAGACGACGCCTTCTCTGAATAGCCATTAGCGGCATTCAGAATTTCAGAGTTGATATCTCTCTTACCTGTAGCTCTGCATGTTTGATGTGCTTCATCTTTATTGTCAGTACATTTTATGACAGCAAATTTGATGTAACTAGTTTGTGTTTCTTCTTCTTTTGAACTTAGATGTCACTAGTTTGTTTGGTTAAATATCTCAAGGCCAATTTTTCAGACTGTTTGGACTGTAATATGAAGTTTTTCCTAGTAAAAATATGTAAGTTGCAGCTGATTTTATGTTCTGTCGACAGACACAGGTAAGATACTTAATTCTTGCCTCGTTGCAACTCTATCTCTATGTATCTTGTCAATTTACAAACTGATAGCCTGATCACAAACTGATAGTATCGCGCTTGTGTTTTTGCCAAATCTAGTTGCAGATTTTAAGTGACTATGTGCAAAAGAGATCCCCACCAATGCTCAATGTGATCAAACAGCATTTCACCTCATTCTCAGTGTGTTTTCGCCCAGGTGTGGTTTCAGATAGCTCAATGGATCAATCCAACGGCTCTGGGTAAGTTCATCAGGCCATTATATTAAAGTGACGGCCCTAAGGCAAGAATTAAGGAAAAGATTCTTTTAAAATGAATACAAGATTTTCGACCGCATCGTAATGTGCACCATTTGGAATATTTGGAAGGAACAGAACGGAAAAAATTGAGCAAAAATATCGATCCTTTCAACAGGTTGTTGCGCAAATTAAAGACGCAGAACAAAGATCGTTTTGGCTAAGTGTTGATATTTGTCTTTGTTCTGTTTTCTCCTAGATTTCTTTGTTGGAGCTTGATGTTTTATTGCTAAACTTTCTCTCTTTAACGAAAGGCAGAGCTCCTGTCCAATTGTTGAAAAATATGTGTTGATAAATGTCCCGGATATCATCTATCTAGATTTATAATCACGGATTAGAGATCTAATACCATAAATTCTCCCCACTCCTTTTAAAAAGGCTATTAGATCTCTAGATGATTTTAGAAAAAAATATCTGTATAATATTTAGAAACACTTCTGAAAAATTACTGTAAAACTTCCCGACCCCGGGACGGTTTAGAGGACCTTTTTAAATAAATTTTTAAAATTTAATTTTTTAAATTAGGGAAAGCCAAATTTAAAGGATCCTTTTTTTTTCCCCTTTTTTTTGTTCCAAACTTGCAAAAAATTCCAAGTTGAATTGGTCTCCCTATTAAAGGTTAACTTTAATATCCAAACCTTTCTTTTTCCGATTTAAATTCAATTTAATTTCCTTTAAACATGAAAAAACCCCAACCTCAAATTGTCACCTGGACCCCGGGTTTTTGGGGGTCAATCCCCCCCCATCCCCTCCTTTTCCTTGGGATCCCCATGGGTGGGCTTTTAAAACCATCCCCAAAACTCCCCCATGCCGGGATAATCGCCCGAAACCCCCCCAAGGGTTCCCAAACCTTTCCCTACCGCACCCTCCCCCCCTTTTCTGGCCCGGCCCCCGGGGTTGGGGGGGGCAAAAGGGGGCCCTCCTTTGGGTCCGGAGGAACCCCCCCAAAGACGGGGTTTGGGGGGTTTTGGGGTAAAAGGGCAGCAATTCGCCAAAAAATTTTGGGGGGGTTATCGCAAAATTTAAGGGGGAAGGGTGGGGGGGGGGGTGGGAGGGGCGGGGGCGACCGGGAAAGGTTGTTACGGGGAAAAGGGGGCTTCCCAAAGGGGAAAAGGGTGGGGGAGGGGCAAAAAGCAAAGGCAAGAAAGGGGGAAGGGGAAGGTGGGGGGGGGAAAGGCACGGAGGGGGGGAACGGGGGGAAAAGGGGGGCCCCGGGGCGGGGGCCAGGAACGCCGGGTTTGCCAAGGGGGGCCGGGTGGGGGTTTTGGGGCGAAACCCGGGGGGGAAAGTTTGCACGGGCCCTGGCCCTTTTTCCCGGACGGAACCGGGCCTGGCCTAAGGGGCGGGGGGGGCAAGGGCGGGGGGGGGGCCACCCTTTGGGGAAAGGGGGCCGGGGAAACCCCCCCCCACCCGGGGGGGGGGCGGGGGGCCCAAACCCCGCCCGGGTTCCGGGGGGCCCCCGCAAGGGGGTTTGGCCAAGGGGCCCCCGGGGGGGGGACCCCTTTCAGGGCGAGGGCTTGGGTTCCGAAACCCCGGGGGCCCCAGGCCTGGGCCCCCAGGGTTCCAGGGCCGGGGTTTGGGGTTTTTCCGGCCGGGAACCGGGTTTTCCTTGGGGTTTGGGGCCCCTTTCCCGGGGGCGGGCGGCGCATGGGGGCGGGCCCGGGCGGGGAGGGGGCCCGGGGGATGGTACGATGGCCCCAGGGGGCCGGGGAGGGGGGGAGTGCCGCGAACCGCGGAGGGGCCCGCAGGGCCCGCAAAGGGACTTTCGGGGGGGGACCGGGCCCAGGGGGGTGGGGGGCCCCCTTTAAATGGGGGAACTCCTTCGGACCCCTCTTTCTTCTTTTTGCAAAGCCAGAAAAAGGGGTTTTTTCGCATCGGGTTTGGGGTATAAAAAAAACCCGGGGTTTCGGTTCCCTTTTGGGGCCCAGGGCCTTTTTCGCTGGGTTCCCTTTTTCCGTTTGGGGGCCAGCCCCAACCCCCGAAAGCAAAACCGTTTTGTTTTTGGCAAGAAGGGGCGGAAATTTTCCCAATTGAGGGTTTGCGGGTCCTTTTGGGTTTGAACGGTTTTTGGGGTAAACGTACGGGCCCCAAACGGGACTAAAAATTTCCCTCCCCGGTGGTTTCCAATTGAAAGCCTTTGGTTTTTTGGGGGGCACCACCAAACTTCTTGAGGCCCGGCTTTTGCCTGGGGGGTTTTAAATTTGGGGGTTTTTGCCCCAGGGGGGAAGCCCTTTTTTTTCCCAAATTTTTTCCCTTATAGGCCCTTTAATTTAATCACCCTTTAATTTTGTTTTTTCCCAAATAGGTTTTAATAAAATAACCGGGTATTTTTCCCCTTTATCGAAAGGTTTTCATTTTTTTAAATTTTTGGGGAAACCCTTTTTTTCAGTAACCCGTTTTTTCCCTTTAAGTTTGGCAAACAGCCAAGAATAAACCCAAAACCGGTTTTAAAAAATTTAAAGTTAAAATTATTGGCAAATTAAATCTTTAAACAAATTGAAAGTAACCTTGTTGGGTTTCTAAATTAAATCAGTCTTTTAAATCGTTTTGGGAAAACCCTTTCCCAAAAAATCCCAAAAACCCAGGGTTTTGGGGGAAAAGAAATCTTCCGTGGGGTTTTCTCCCCAAAATTTTCTTTTAAACCCTTTTTTTTCCCCTTGAAAAATTCCCCCAAAACCCCACTAAAAACCCCAAAGGGCCCTGGGCCTCGTGGCCCCCCCCTCCTCCCTTTCCCCCCCCCCCCCGGCCGGGCCACCCCCCAGGAAGCCTTGCCCTGCTTTCTCCCTGCCATGGGGGGAGGGGAAACGACCCCCTTCTTTTTAGGGCCCAAAATTTCCCCCTTTTCCCCCCCCCCGTTTCCCCCCCCCTTTTCTCCCAAAAGGGCAGGGTTTTGCCGCAAAAAACCGGTTTTGGGGGGAACCCACTTCTCCGGTTTGAAATTCCGGTTTAGGCTGGTTCCCGACTTTTTCTCGGCCCCGGGGGGAAATTTGGGGGCCAATGGGACAGCGCCAAGGGGGCCCTTTTTCCAGAAAATTTTGGAAATTAACTTACCCCGAAATGGGTTTAAGGGGAAGGGAAAAAAGGCCCAAAAAAGGACAAGGGCCCCAAATCCCTGAAACCAAGTCCCAAATCCCAAAGGGTCCCGAGGAAACCCAAAGAGCAAGGGAAGCGGGACGGCCCGGGACGGGGTGGAAACCGGGATTTAAAAAAGGGGAAACCCCCCAAAAACCCGGGGAAAAACCCAGCGGGCGGAGTTCCCCAACCCTAAAGGCCAGGGTTACCCCCGGGGAGGGAAGACCCCCCCAGGCGCCCCAAAGGGAAAGTTCCATCATAAGAATTAAGATAAATGAAGCACATTGAGAAAAGACTTGAGACATATAAAAGCACACATACGTACATGTGCCCCAACAGATGTACACAAGGCCACACCAGGCAAATTGAAAATGATGGTTTTAAAACAGCTAGCTTGGAAAAACAGATTGCATAGATCTAACACCATTGCAGCATTTTTTTCTCTTCTTTTAATGTGGTATGGAGTTTAGTTTCAGTTATTTACTTAAAACATACTATGATTGAAGCACTACACTGCCGATATTGCATATTCAACTGTATGCGACATGAGCACAGGGTATGTGTGCGTTTCTCTAGTAATTACCAGCCATCATTGTTCAGGTAACTCTTCCTCACCAAACCACCTTGGAGGATCATATCCGTGTCCACCTGTGTGCATCAGATAACACAAGGCTCAAATTCCATAAATTTGATATGAGGCAGAACTTAAAATATCAAACAAACAGAAAGAATGCATACCAAGAGGATTACAACGGCACAGACGCCAAGCTGTCAAGATTGTACCCTTGACAACACCGTACCTTTTGTACGCCAACATAGAGTATTCCTGCAAGTTGGCACATAACGGCAGCTTGAAGGCAGTAAGGGTGATATTTCTCCTGTTCACACAAAGACAGAGCCAGTGAGCAAGCTATAGAGATATAATCCTTTTTCTGTAGTGTTAAGAATTCCCACATTAATCCTTAAATTACAAAAAAGACAAATTCCTAGAAATTCTCTTATTAAGAGCAATAAAAGGAAAAAATCTTGTATGTATGGGTGGCACACAATAATTATAACGGTGTGGATCTTATGCCAATCACAAAGCAATCGATCTAAACCAAAAATGCACACGTACTGAATAAGGATTGCCAATGGCATTAAACAACACTAATTCCTCTTTCTTTCCTTTCAAAAAGTCTTTCTGTTACCGTGTAGGACTCATCCTCCACCTACTGTACCAATCCAAGACACCAAAGGAGAAACTACTAATGGTCGTTCGCCAACAGGAAAGCCTTTTCATTGCCGTGTAGACTCATCCTCCACCTACTGTACCAATCCAAGAACAACCAAAGGGGGAACTACTCATGGCCGTTCGCCGTCTTTCTCGCTGGGCACCGCTGCAGCAGGAAGATGATAATCTGCTCCTCTCGAGTTTCGACAGGCGGCCAAACATGTACTTGTGGTTGAGCAAAATTACTATCAGGCTGCTGCGGTATCATAGGGCAGCAGGTTCATGACTGCGCAGCATCCCTAAAGCTCTCCAGCAAGTCACTAAGTTCATCAACGCTGTCATCGTCATCGACAAGTGTACCGGCAGCAACGGCACGGAGAAGCTTGGCTGGCCAACTGAAGATACAAGGGGAACGACCGGCGGCTGTTCACCAGTGCACGCCCGTCGTGATCGTTTTGGTGGTGCCCGATGGCGTTGAGCACGTAGTACACATACGGTACATTTCCCAGTTGGTTGAGTAGTGAATGTGTGAAATCTCTTATACACCAATGTGAAGCAGCTTAAAGTGGGTGGACTCATCTGTTTAGCTTAATCTTTCTTTGTTAAGTCTATCACAAAATGTACTTTTAAAGGGCTCGTATAATCTTCGCCACCTAGACCGGTGGCTGCTCAACTACACGTACAATGAATTGGTGTAAGTTTGGCCTTTCATACCATTAACTAAGTATATGTGTCTTCTACTATCTTATTAAAACAAGGTCAAAAGACTCTTCCACATTCGCTCTAGGAGGATAGAAATTCCCACATTAACAGGGAAAAGGAGAGAGAGATTTACACAGCTTATTTTTGGTGGGTTTAGATTATAGCAGCACTGATTAATCAGATATTGCAATTTTATAAGGAATACAACTATACTTCCAATCATAAGCATTATAGCTGTATAAAAAATACAACTCTATTTATAGACATGAGGGTTCACATTTTAGTTCCGCTAGTTGATCTTAAAAGCAAGGTTTGCAACTGCATAGTAGTAGTAATACAAATGCCCAACAAACAATTATGAGACCCGGAAATCAAGCAGTAAACACACAGAGATTGCAAACTGCAAATATGAGCTTACTTTTGTAAAATTTTAGCATGGACAGTGCCACGTTGACTCCCAAATCGTTGACTTCCTCTTCTCAGAATCGCAACATGCACAAATTGTAGTTAGGTCGATCAGTTCTATTACATCTGTAGTTCCACACAGAATGACAAAACTCCATTTTCTAACAAAATAAAGCTCAATGCACAATGTCCTAAGGTATTACTTCAGCTTTGGTAATGTAAGCTCCCAGTCCTAAATTCATGTTTTACAAGAGCATAAAAGTGGGGAATACTTGCACCATAATGTTCCATAGCTACCGTATGTCTAACAAGATGCTACAGTATATGTAATAAATTGAACATTCCGATTTTGTGCGTGTAGCAAATTATGACGATTGATCCATGAGCTTCTGGTGCACATTTTGCATGACAGTCACTGATGGAGCTCACTTAACATTGCACAAAAGTATCTGGGAAAAATTCCACCCATATAAAAGCTAAAAACCATACAGAATCGGGCTAAACACCCCCATGCTTGGGAAACTAGCTCTTAGTGGTATTGTATCGATCTTGCGCAAATGAATCGAACCATGGATGGATGGATTAGATTAGCAGGGTACCACGCCACGCAGCAAACAAATCCGCAACTAACCTTGGTCGTCAGCAGCACAGCAGACCCGCACCATCGGAATCCTCTTCTTCTGGTAGGAACCACTAAAAGAAACTAGAGATCAAAAACCAAGGACAAACTTTGTCAGTTGTTGCAAGATAGGACCCAAGAAACGAGAGAGTGGGATTAGGAGGAGATTCACGTGTGCTTCCGGCGAGAGGTCGTGCGGCCGTAGCAGGCAAGAGGGAGGCGGAGGCGGAGACGGCGGCGGCCATGGCGATGGCGGCGCGGGAACGCACGCGAGTAGTGGTGGTTGGTGATTTTCACAGATTTATTTTTCCTTTCTTTTAACGGGATAATGGAATTGGATACAGCTTCTTCCGGGACTTGGGCCCTTTTGGGCTCAATATGCTATCCTATTCTTTCCAACTGGGCTGGGGTAAGGTTTTGGGCCATTTTTGAGGATTTACTTTATCAAAAGAAAATTTGACTTCCAAAATGCTTCTACTCATCATCTTGTATCTCACTACTACAAAATAAGCTATATTAGATATCTCATCACAGACTGTTAGAACCATCTGTGATAGTTATGTATCACAGATGGTAAATGATCACGCTTATAAAACCGTCTATGATAATAATAGCCGAGCGGTTCCCGTGAACTGCGTGATGAGATGTTCAGTATAACTTATTTTGTAGTAACCGTTTATGATATTTCACATACGGTTATTAACACGAATCGTCTGTGATAGTTGTAGAAATCACATACGGTTTTTAACTAGAGCCGTATGTGACGAGTCACAGTCGGTTATTAATACGAACCATCTGATATAGTATGTACTATAATTAACTAGTAGACCTATCTTAAAAAGACACTTCGTTTAAAACAAGTTATTATAGAAAAATTACAAATAGAAGCTAAAAGCTAAAAAGAACGGAGCATGGTCATGAGAAGAGATGCCCAACTCGGCCCCTTCAAAATCATGTCTCTCGGTATCTTTACTCCTTAAAGAAGGAGTTGGTGGTTGGTCCGTCCTCTCCCACCCCTTCTCAAAAAAATCTAATGATGACGTGTGGCCCTCCCACCCCTCACGAAACAGGTCTGGCCTCTCCCGAATCCGTGCGTGCCTTCTCCCACCCAATGTTCCCTCGCCTCATTTCTCATTGCTCCTCCCTCCCTCCTCCGCCTCGCCTCCTCCCTCCTCCTCCTTGCTCCGCCTAGCCTCCTCCTCCCCACTCCGCTCGCCTCCTCATCCGCCGCCGCCTCCTCCTCCATCCTCTCGCCCCGCCTCCTCCTCCGCCATCGCCTCCCCGCTCCGCCTCGCTCCTCCTCACGCAACCGCCGCACCTCTCGCACCTCGCCTCCTCCTTCGCAATCCCTTGCATTCCTCCCTCCTCTCCTCGCAACCTCTGCCCCTTCCTAATCCTCCTTCCTTCCTCCCTCCCTCCCGTCTCCTCTAGCGAGCGCGACCATCCGCTTCCCTCTCGCCCCCTTCCTCCTTCTCCGCTCGCCATCCCCGCATCGCATTCTAGGCGAGTGGCGCTGAGATCACACCACTGCTCTCTACGCTCACCCATTCACCCTTCTCCACCGACGCGCTGCCCAAGACCCGCTGATGGCACTCCATGCGTCGAGATCGCGTGAGCGTTGTGATTTGATTTTGGTTTATTATGATATGCCATGTGAATGCTTTCTACCGACGGGTGCTAATTTTGACCAATCACGGGCTTTCAGTGTCAGCGACCTAAGTAGTTGCTAAAGTGAAATTGTGCTTTTTGCTTAATTTTGCATATAGGAATATGTGATGAATTAGCATTGAGTGCTCTAACAATATTGCCCATGATAATGAATTTTGTACAATTCGATATTTTGGTTGCTTGTTGTCACTTGAGCTATTATCAGTTTATTTATCTTTTGATTGGCATTTATTGCATTAATTTTGCATATAGGAAAATAAGAATATGCCCAATTGACATTGAGTGTTAATTATTCATCAGAATGAGATTTGTGGTAAATCGATATTTTGTTGGACTATGTTGGATTCCTTTTGGATATTATGTATTGATTTACTTTTGTAAATTGCATTTATGTGCGATTAAGAGGTCATTTTGATGTAATATTCTAGAATGATCTACGATTAAGAATATGCCCAAATGACTAATTACACGTTAGTATTTAGTTCATGAAAGAGGATGTTTGGGGCATGGTGCTCCAGTCGTTGTGGAGTACTCTTATCTCTTTGGATTGCTTTTGGATTTATGTGATTGGCATTACGTTTTCATGGCAAACATTGATGCGACTGATGCGGTTAAATGGTAGGTCATTCTTGATGTAATCATTACTAGTGAATGCTCATGCATTACTACGGATTTAAAAAATTAGAACATATTTGTATGCACGTTCCAACAAAATTTATCACCGTTAATTTTAGAACATGTAGTATGATAAAATTTTAAAATCCGTAGCATCACACGGCATTCGACTAGAGGGATTGGAAAAGCCACTCCATTGACTCTTGGAAAAGTGGTGCAAGGTGAGCTACTTAAAGCCATCTTAAAATATTCATTCTACATGAGGGCAAGTTTTATAAATGCGAAAGATTCAAACTTATCCAACATACGGTAGGATTTTTGAGTGTATGATTATTTTTCTTATGTCTTACTTTTGTTATTTGGTGTCTTTTATATCGAATGGTGTAATTTTCACATTCTTCTAACTCAATGTCGATGAACATTCCTGAATTGCTAGATGTGTGGTTGTATAGTTGTACTTACATGCTTGCAAATACAAAAGCCATGTATTTTTTCTCCATTTATGTCATGCTAAATTTAACCTCGGGGTTCGGAACCGACTCGATCGACACGCACGTCTTGATGAGCTATGCCGGTCCTCGAAAGAGGTCAAGAAGTTTCAAAGAGGTGAGCATCTGATTAAAATTAGTATGTGCAATTATATATTGTTTAGGTATTATTGGGTTGTCTTTACTTCACGCGAAACTTTTAAGATAAGGACAACATGATGACGTTTGTAACCGTGCATGAACATAATGCTTCTTGGTTAGTCGCTTTGGTCTTCACTACAAGTGACCAGATTTATGCCTTGGAGAAATTCATTGTTGTTATATCTTTCAACTTATTTCTCAGTGCTGCTATTATTCATTCATATTAGCTTCGATTATTTCATTGCACATTGTAACTTCGTTTTGAGAGTAGTAGATGTAACAATAATAGTTACCAAGAACTGCAAAGAAACAGAAAGGTGATTCTCTAATGTGGTCATTTTAGCAATAACTAGCTGAATACCCGTGCGTTGCTACGGATTTTAAAATTTTATCATACTACATATTCTAAAACTAATGGGTGGTAAAATTTGTTGGACGTGCATACAAATATGTTCTAATTTTTTAAATCCGTAGCAATACACGGATATTCAGCTAGTATATATTAGTACTAAACTTACCTAACCAACTACTGGTACTAGTATTAGTTGGACGCTATAAATAGCAGCATAGCACTGGTAGTCGTACAAGTCCGGCCATATAGCTAACTCCTAGTTACCTTGGCAACAAATAAGCAAGCACAAAGTGAGAGTGGCTAGCTGGTGTGAAGAAGAAGAAGAAGAAGAAGAAGAAGAAGAAGAAGAAGAAGAAGAAGAAGAAGAAGAAGAAGAAGGCATGGAGATGTACAATAACTCGGATGACAAGTACTGGCCGAAGCTGTCAAAGCATCAGAAGGACGGCGGGCGAAGGAGGCTGCCGGCTGCGAGGGGCGAAGGAGGAGGAGGCCAGCGGATGTTGAGACGGTCGTTGTCGGGGCGGGTGGCCAGCGCGGCGAAGGAGCAGCGGACGAGGCTGTACATCATGCGCCGCTGCGTCTCCATGCTCGTCTCCTCATGCTGGAGGGAGTGACAAACTGACATATACACCTGTTTCTAACTGGAGTACCAATGTATATGTAGCTTATCTCCTTTCCTTACCTTTTGCTTTCCGAGAGATGGTCCTCGCTCGATCTCATCGTTTCTGCTATGGCCATCCTGCGAATTATCTGTCTATCTCATCCTGCTATGACGAGTGCTGTAATTTGTCGAGATGGGATCCTGAAACTTTACAGGTGATGGCCTGTAATGAAGCACTGGTGATTGCTGAGGACTGTGGTTTGCGGAAAATATGTACGTGTGGCATCGGATTGTATGAATGCTGTGAAGAACATTGAGGAGATGTCAAGATGTGAATATATGATGATTCTGCAGGACATCAAGGAAAGGGAGAAGGTATTTGATCGTGTGCAGTTTGTGCACGAAGGTAGGAGCCTAACAGTGAGGCGCATAATTTAGCAAAATATGCTTGTAATCTATAATCTAGTCGTCATTTATGGCTATTTTCTTAATATAACTATGAATACAGTGAATGAATAAAATCCCTACCTTACTTTTAAAAAAAATCCTGCGAAAGAAAGGAAATGCTTGAAGATCAAACAAATCAAGGGAAAATGAATTCGTTGCCTCGAATGTGGCATTCTTTTGGTTGAAGAAGAAATAAATTTCTTGCGTGCATGAGATGCGTGGCTGGAGGATGGATGCATGCTAGCTTACGCGCGCGCGTTTCCTGTCGTTTCTTTGCAACAGGATTAAAGCAGCAGCAGCAGCAACGTACGTGAATTCAATTCGTTCTTGTCTCACGTGCATGCATGCATGCATGCATATGCATCAACAGCACAGCAGCGTGCATGCTTACGTACGTGTTCGCTAACCATGCTATCTTGGCGGCCATATGCTCACCATGCAGGTAGCTCGTAACGCACGCACTCGACCACGTACGCCGGCCTTGTGTCCATCTAGCTAACCATACACCTGGCAGTACATACGGTCAATACTGCTGATGTACGCAGGCAGCATACGTACTGTTCCTTTTAATCGGCAAAACAAAAAAAAAAAATCACACTGCTTCAGTCATTTGATTCTTCACAGCGAGGGCTAAGCGTGCCTCTCGCACTGGTACTTCAGTCCTTTCTCTTTTTTTTTTTTGCTTAAAGAGCTCCAAACCCTGTCGATTTAGTTCGTGTGCTCATTTTCCGGTCGATTAACCTTATAATTAAAGTTTGGGATTGGTTAGCGTACATGGAGGGCGGCCAAGGGGCGAGCAGAAAAGGCGGCGGCGGCGGCGGCGGCAACGAGTCCAAGGTGTGGTCGAACAATACAGATGCTACTGGTGGAGGTAGGAAGGCGAAGGGCAAGGAGGTATCGACATGGGAGGAGGCTGACGACGGCAACAACGTCGACATAGCTGCCGATGCTGCTGCTGCTTACTGCCTGTTCCCCACGCGTCGCAACAGCCTCTTCCTGCAGCCGCAGCCGCAGGTATCTGCCTGATGCGTGCATCATCTAGCTACCTCCTAACGCTGCATTTCCTAGTACATATATGATATGCTCATCGAGTTCTGCATATGTATTATTGCCTAGCTAGCTAGTTGCGTATGATGCTCATTGAATTTTGCCTGATTATGTCTCTTTCCAGCTGGTTTCAACAATTGATTTCTTCATATTGTTGTGGTAATGACTATCTTGCAAATTAATACCCTATCTGTACAATGGTTGGATTAATTTGTTAGTTAATAGATTTTGGCAAATGACGCACTAAGGGGGCTACTTGGTTGGAGTCCTGGATGGTATACTATGTGGGTTTGTTTGGGCCGTGATTTATAACTTTTGAATTCTATATATTCGTTAGAAATAGTATAAAGAGAGAGTCACATATGATTTTTGTTAGCATATGAAATCGGTACAATATACACTACAATTGATTAATAGATCCTACTTTGAAAATATACGTTTAAAAGTTAGCTATTTTAGCTAAGGATAAAGGACTGTTCTTTTGGTGAGGCTTATAGCTTTTGGTTGGCTTGTGATTTTATGGTTTCATGCGAGATTACAAAGTAACGATATTCACGTGTGGTTTTCGATATAAATAAAGAT